>JALPQD010000283.1:1605408-1873480 GCA_023101885.1 Typhlomys cinereus | reverse complement strand
ATCTTCAATTCTATGGAGGCACAAAGACCCAGGATAGCAAAAACAATCCTGAGTAACAAAAACATTGCTGAGGTATTGCCATACCAAACCTAAGTCTAACTACAATCCATAGTTTAAAAACAGCCTGGTACTGGCTCCAAAATAGACACAGATCAATGGATAAGAATTGAACGACCCAGATATAGCCACAAAGTTTACAGCCATTTGGTCTTTGACAAAGAGGCCCAAAGAATCCAATGGAAAAAGAACAGCACTTCAACAAATGGTGCTGGCAAAACTGATTTCACATCAGAAGATTAAAGCTGGACCCGTACTTGTCACCAGTGTACAAGACTTAATTCCAAGTGGATCAAGGACCTTGATAAAGGCCAGAGACTATAAAAACCATAGTTGAAAGGATAGGGAACTCCCTCGAGTCTGATTGGGCTAGGCCAACATTTCCTAAACAGACATCCAATGGCCAGTCACTGCTACCAACTCTCAACAGTTGGGATCTTGTGAAATTAAAGAGCTTCTGTTCAGATAAAGAGATGTAACGCGAGCTCAAAGGCAACCCACAGAATGGGAGAAAATCTTCACTACACACCATCTGATAGAATCCTGCTGTCCAGAGTGCACAAGAACTTAGAAAACTAAACACCAAGGAAACCAATGGCCCCAATTAAGAAATGGGTCCCTGGAACTTCACACGAAACTTTACCAGGGCATGGAAATTAAAATGTCCTAACAAATATCTGAAAAAATGCGCCTCTTTCTACCATCAGGGAAAATGCAAATCAAAACATTCCCCTGAGATATCAGCTCACCCACGGTCAGGATGGCAAAAATCCACATACCAACAACAATGTTCAGAGAATGTGACGTAGAGACGGGCAGAATCTATCGGTGCTGTTACATATGGTCTCGGGAGTGGCCTCCTCTCAAGTATGCATAAGCTTCACTACAGATCCGTCTTTGGCGACGTCGGCGAGACCTGAAAGAAAGCATAACACCAATGAACCCTGCTATTTCCACCTTTGGGACTAACCCCCCATACAGCAGAGAGTTCACACTGATAGCAACAAGCACGACATGTTTCATAGCGCACTGTTTACAATAGCAAAGTCATGGAATCAGCCCAAATTCCACACAGTTGACGAGTGGATAAGGAAACAGTGCTATCTATACAATGAGTACTACTCAGCCATCAAAAAATGAGAATTACTGGAATTTGCTGCTGGAAATATGGATGTTCATTAGAAAACAATTATATTATGTGAAGTATCCCAGACAGAAACATGTAAGCCCATATGTAACTCCCATAATAAGGTGGCTCCTAGTACCATACCAACCCACCCAGCCACCTAGAGACAGTAATCCAAGGATTAGAACAGGAGGGATGGGGTAGGAGGGCACACCCAGAAACAAGGAGAGAAGGGACCATGTCGATGCCCATAAGACCAAATATGACATCTGATTAGTTCACAGACTTTTTTCCTGATCATTTACTACTGAGGGGGTATGATTCTCACCAGAATAGGAGGGCATATAGTCCGGCCGATAAAAGTAACCAGTTTTTGCAAATGGGTGATACGACCCCTCCCATCACTGTGGTTTCCCACTTTTATTGTATCTACCACTTTGAATGTGCTTTTATATCCACACAGACTTAGTTTAACAGCTTTTATTTGCTCTGGCCAGTGGGTAAGTGTAACATACAATGCACACCATGATGGAGTGAAGGGCATGCAGGGGAGCAGCAAAACTGCAAAAGAAAAAATCAACAAACCATGAATCCAGATTTCAGAAGCACTCTATATCAAACCACCTAGAACTAGGCCAGGCTTAATCCTCCCCATCTGAAGCTCAGGAAATTGCGGAAGGGGGGTATTCGGGGGTGGTAAGAGGTAAGAGCAAAAGGATGGGAGGAGCAGAATGATATGTAAGTACTCTATACTATTTAGTGCTGTGAAGCAGTCTAATTGTACTTTGCATGCCCTGCCGCATGTCCAAAACACACCGTTGACCGCAACAAAGTTAGGCATCTGCTAAAGGCACACCAGATCACTTGAGGCCAAAAGGATTGGCCGCCACAGCATGTTTCTAATACCTTAAGTGGAAACACGAGGAAGGGTCAGGGAAAGGCCCACTGGGTCCTGTAGTCTCGGGAGAGGAGGGGCCGAGGAAAATCCAGCAAGCACAAGAAAGGACGCGCTGGGAATTGGGGGGGAGGACTGGGGGATGGGAAGGGAGGGGTGTGGGGAAGGGGAGCAGGGGTATTAGGGGGGGGGAGGAGGGAGAGAGGGAAGGGGAACGGTTGTATCCTATTAAGGTTTGTATGAGCTGTAAATAATAATTCAAAAACTTTATTAATATTAAAAAAAAGAAACATGGTTCATATGAGTTTCTAATACATGGGGGAAATGCTAAATAATGATACAATAAAAATATGCCTAGACTAGGGTTTTATAGTATTTTAGTCTAAGAGAAAAGTTGGAAACAAACCAGTAAATTTTTCCGTAAAATGGAGCTGATTTTTCCAGTTTTTCATAACATTTCAGAAACTCCATTCGACCAAGCTGTTTGTACTTCATACTTTTGCGACAATTTCGTATACATGTGAGTTTGCGGCATAATGAATTTCATTCATACCAACTACCTTCGTTGTGGGGAGAGTAGGAATTTGACTTCTTACTCTCGTTAGTCGATTCTCCATTATAGTCGTCATGTCCAGCTTGGCGAGCCAGAAGAACGTATAAGACCAAACCCACTGAGCCAAGGGCATTGGCCACGTATAATCCACGGACGCGAGAGAGGGGCCAAATCTCACTTGCTAGGACTCCGAGTTTGCCAAAGTCTTCTGATGACAGTATGCCCAAGTACTGAATCAGCTATCCCTCTAACTGTACTACCTGCCATAGAAAATGATTACCCCCCCTTATGACCGGTCCCTACAACACACTAGACATCTCCTGCAGGCTCGCTCATGTGCTTGCAGTTTCACACCACATGTGCCCAGAGTTCACACCCTTCAATTGTCAAGCTTGACACCTATATCTAACTAGCACACCTGCTTACATGAAGTTCATTTTTTTAAAAAAGATTTTTTCTTTCTTTAAATTTCCGCTTTTGATCCATCACAAAAGTCATCCCTGACTCCAAACCCCAAGTTCATATGTGTGACATTTTCTGACTCCACTCCTTCCTGAGAGCAATGACGAGGCCTCCCCTCGGGGATTTCCTTACAGAAATCAAAGCATAATCACCTCTCTGATTCCTCAGGCTTCCCCAGCTCACTGTCCACGGCGCCTGAAGCCTCCATCAGATCAATCTGTTTGCACTACTGACCCCTCTTTCTCTCGTACATCAGCGCCAACCCCTCATTCACCTCAAACCCAGCTCAATGAGAGAAGTCATCTACCACGTGAAGCACAAGGGGGTGCTGGGCAGTATGGAAAGAGAGAATGGGAGTCAGAGGAGGACCAGCTTTCCTTCTCTATTACCAGGAAGACCACGGTCACCTAAAATAGTTGCCTCGCCTTTCTTCCTCTGCCTCAGAGCACCATCCGTCTATCCCTCCAGCTCGTCCTTACCCCATCCGTCCTTTTATCCTTCCTTTCCAGCTCGGGGAGGACATGATTCTTTTACACTGCCCAGGTCTAATTCCTCCTCAACCTAGAATATGCAATCCAGCCCTTTCCTTCTCCTTCCAGACCCTTGCAGATAAAATCATCCCAGCTTTCTGGGATTCCTGTTCTCTACCCCATACCAAATCTCTCTTTCTCTCTGTAATAAACTGTGCAAGTTTCAAAGGCAATCTGCTGCCTTTCAGAAGTGCACAAGTGGCCTCTCTCCTTCCTCTGCCTCAGCATCCACATCTGCCCGAAAGGGAGGTACAAGCACCTACCATGAAGCTAGGATGAAATCGGAGATGCTGAAGCAGAGGACGTCACGGCAGCAAGTGTTAGTCTACTTTCATCTACTCATCGGGGTTTGAAAGCACGCTTAGGGCTCCAGCACACTTCACCACCATTCGACTCTCCAAATCCACTTCCTGCTTTGGGAAGTTCTCATGCTGGGACAGGTGCAGAGCACTCACTCCTAGGGGACGTTTTTGGAAAGAAGCAGAATGGAAAATAGAAATACCTGCCAGAAAGACAGCATGTTCAGTGTCTGCCAGAGGATGAAGGCGAAGAGAACTAAGAGAGCTCAGGCCGCTTCCCTCATCGTCAGGAATGGTGGGTGTAACCTGGGTTCTTCTCCACCACCCTGTTGGCACTTCAGGGTTTGTCCTGTACTTTGGGCTGTGGACTCCTATTTTTGTTTGTTTTTGCTTCCCTTTACATCATCGTTTGAACTCATTTTTCCATTGTGAGTACACACACACAACAACACACACACACACACACACACACTCAAACACACACTACAAACAAACTCGATGGGGCTACGGAAGGAAAAACGAGACATGTGTGATGCTGCAGGCCCTGCTGAGCCCCCAGCTTGCCACTGGTGGTCGCCTCCTTCTGTCCCCCGGCTCTAGCCGTGGTGCATCAGCTATGAGTGACCCTGGAGGGCAAGGGGAGCAACTAGGTAGATTGGTTTCCTTTTCTTCCCATCTTGGATCCTTTTCTTTACACACACTATATACACATATCGTACATATGCACACACTACATATTGCATTGCATACAGTAATATACATTTATGCATGTGGCACCACTCATGTCAGACATACTATAAGGTGTATTGCTCCAACCACACACAACATTGATTGTGTTTGTCTCTGGAAAACCGTGACTGAATACACACAATTTCAGCTAGTGTCCTGGCTTGCGAGTTTTTTCTCTGCCTGCTGGCGCTGGAGGACGGCCCTGCCAGAATGGCTCCCCAGAGCACTCCAGCTACTCTGGGACCAACAGCTGAGCTCCTGACCCACAGAAGAGAAAGGAGAAGTAGAGGAGGAGCACCACAAAAGGAGGAAGAAGGTTTGTTGTATCTTGGGCCAGCACAGAGAGGGTGCAACACTTCAAAGGCTGAGAGACATCCTGGTATTTTCAGACATGTGAAAGGGAAACGAGGCCAAGTAGCAAACAGGAGAAGGGGTCTAAGGGTTCCTCCTACTGGACTACCTCCAAAAACAGATACCTTTTGCTGGGCCACCATCTGCTTTCGGCACTTTTGCTGCTAGATGCTTTGCTGCTTGCTTCCTGCTGCGCTGCTATTGTGGCGCTTCATCCACCCTCGGGAGCACATCCTTCATTTGGCAATCACTTTGCATTTAGCCAGAGACGACCAACGAATGGTAGAACATGGTCGTATGTCTCGGGGTCACATCTCAAGAGCTACTTATCGAGCTTACTGTGTAGTATACCAAGCAAGCTGTGTTGTGAGTGTGCTAAGTTCGCTATGTGTGCTTAATGTGGAGGCGGGTATGTGGTGTGTGGTACTTCATGACATGGCGCTATTACATTCCCGCTGTTCGATGTGTGTACAACGTGCACTTGAGTGTGTGTGTGCTGGGGAATAGCCCAGAGTTACATATAGATATCATCCTGGAATTGCTCGTCCGCCTGATGCATGCTCTGGAGTTTCCAGTTCTGCCTTCCGGGCCAAGGCAGTAGTCACATATATCATCCAAACATCTTTACAAATCAGAATCACGCTCTTTTCTTCAAGGCAAAACCGTTTAAACCCCTGCAAGCCACTCCCCAGCCCCCTATGTGTAACACAAACAAAGAGTTCAAGGAAAGCAAGAGCAGGTCAGGATCTTGCCACAGGCACTAGACTTCTCTTGATCTTAGGGGTAGCCTGTCCCGGAGCCAGATTGCCAGGCTATCAGAGCATTGTTCACCAACACCTTTGGACCTAAGCCTTGGTTGAGTTTCCATAGCCCTTCTTGGGTTTCTTGGTTTGCCTCCTCTACAAAACCAGTAAGGTAGCAGTAAACATGACTTCCGAGTCCAGTGAAAAGGCATAAGTGAATTAATGGCAAGTCAAGTAATGAAATACTCGGGCCCAGCACACAGCAAAACGTGTTGTGGGACAATTTTCATTAACTATGCACAAGTCCTGCCAAGGGCTCAAGGTGTGTTTTTGAGACCGCGGGTTGGTTTGGGTTCCAATCTCCTCATCTTCCCGTAGCTCAGTCTACTGTTAGAGTGAGGTACAACAAGGATGTGTAGACTCTTCTCCCAAGCGACTTTCTAGCTTTGGATAGGTTTATGCTGCTGTCCTTCCTTAGGACTCGCTACATGAGCATTTTGAAAAAGGGACCCTTCTTTTTTTAACTTTTTTACTATTTTTTTATTTATTCAATGTGCATGGTATGCGTGTGTACGGCATGTGTGTATGATGTATGTGTGACCGGGGAATCCCGGCGAATTAGGGAAACACCATGAACCGCATCTCCACCCCGCTGTTTACTCTGCCCGGGATTCACATGCCCTCCAGAAAGAAAGCATGTTTTATTGATGTTATTGAACTTGAAAGTTTGAATTATTTATTTCTTTTAAACTTATCCCTTCCTAAAACTGAAAAAGTGCAGGTGGAGGGAAGCTTTTACTTCGGCAGCTGAACAGGTTGCCTGAACTGGGAGCATTCACTCAGGAAGGGGTGGGGGCCATTTGTTTTGGATCCCAATCCTGTGTAGGCTGTCAGGTAAACACAGCTACAGGGAGAAAAGAGAAAGACTGCTCCATTGGAAGATATATTGCAAGAAAAACAGGATGAAGTGCCTTTCCAGGGTCAGCCTGGCATGACCTCTGGGCTGCCATGAGGTGGCTGGAAACAGTTCAAGGTAAAAGAGAGAGAAGGGATGGATGAAGGAGGCTGTGGGCTCTAGCTCAGCTTACCCAAGGTCTTGTTTTCCACTAACTTTTCTCCTCTGTCAAATGATTCGTATTTCTGGCTAAATGGAATTAGTGTTCCTGGCCAGTCTGGTCATACATGGAACTGGGTGGTGACTCACTCAGAAGAAAGGGCTTCCATAATCCATGGTGCTAGTCTTAGTTGTTAGTTTTAACCCTATTGGCTAATGTTTCTCCTTCGTTCTCTCAGAGATCTTTCATAAGACTTTCTCCCATCCAGAGAAAACGACAAGAAATGGTCCTCTCTTGGTTCCTTGATGCCCACCCAGTGCCATCCCTCCTAGATGCCTGCTGCTTCTTGAGAAACAGGTGGTGGGCCCAGCAGCTTACATGGAAATCTACCCTTTGAAAGAGCAGAGTGGACAGTTGCCTGTAAGGAGCCCTTCAGTGCGTGTGAACATTGGGGCGGAGAGGAAAGGACAGGGACTGTCCTTTGGGCTCTCATGGGTTGCATGTCCGGGACTGAGGGAAAGGACACTGCATGAGTGGCAGGTAGACAGATGTTCTGCACTGTCAGGAATCCTGTAGTCTGTGTCTTGGAGTGTCAATAGCACATTGGAAACCCCAAATCCCTAAATGGAAGAGCACACTCCCTCAGAAATCCATAGCAGAGAAATTCCTAGATCTTCTTTTAATAAGTGCTATTTATGGAAAAAGCACATAGCAACTTGAGACTTGTCCTCTCTATGTAATATGTACACCCCCCAGAGAAGTTCTCTCTCTGTCTCTCTCTCTCTCTCTCTCTCTCACACACACACACACACACACTCACACACACACAACACCATGATATCATTTTCTCAAGAAGCACTTTTTTGTTTTACTCAGACCTTCTGATACCCTTACAGACAGTTCCAGCTTTGCTTAACCATAGACATCTATGAACTATTAATGTCTTAATGATAACACTATTAAATCTAAATGAATTGAACCCTAAAAGTATCTAGTTCACTGATCTGGATTCAGGTCTTAGCTCCTTATTTTCTTTCCCAGGAACTTGCACAAAGTATTTATCTTCTCTGAGCCTCAGTTTCCCATGGAAGCCTGGATGGGAGGATGATCTGAAGACGTCTACAAAGTGAATAAGTGACTGTGGAACACCGGTCCAGCATAGGACATCTAACCCATCAAGCCCAGGGAGCATCATGGAAGAGGAGATGGAAAGAACACTAAGAGTCAGAGGGTGGGAGGTGTGCTGTCAAATGTGCTCCTGGACATAAGGCAACTGCATCCATGAACTTATTGCAACTGTGCTTACCATACAAACCCTGCTACAAGATTGGGCCCATCAGCATTACAGTATGGATGAGAGCGTCTGTTATTCCCCACCTCTCTCTGATGGCTAATATGGCATCAAAGAAGAGAATCCATTTGTTTCAGTGGTATTGCCATGAACGTAGCACCTACATGCCAGTAAATAGCCAGACACATCCTAATGCAAGCAGCCCTTATCAAACTCAGCGGGTTGCTGAGTCATTCCCAAAACATATAAAAGTAGAACAGAAATTTGTTGGGAAGAAGATTCTCAATAGGAGATGTTTGAGCAATGGGGTAAGGTCATATGGAAAAAAAAATGACAAAAGTTCATTGTACAAAACTGTGAAAGAACAAAAGAAACAAAGGCCCTGGCAGCACACACTGAAGACCCTCTGAGAGGTTTCATTTGTAGCCCAGTGCACATGAACTCATTCTCATTCCATTCCACATTTCAGAGAGCCCTTCTTAGATTTTACATTTCTTCCTCCAGCTGAAATCTGGGCCAAAAATCCTGTTCATTTGACAAAGTAGAAGCTTTTTATCTACTCTTTTTTTTTTTTAAGTTCTGGGAAGGAGTACGTTTAAAAAGAAAAAAGAAAAATGAAAAAAAAAAAAAAAGGACAGACTGATTGGAGAAGTAGGCAGCTGGAAACGGAGTAATGGCACTGGATTCCTGATGCTATGAAGCTGGCAATTCCAGTGCCCTGTTTTCCTACCATCATGCATGGCTTCACCATGGGCCAAAGCCAATCAGGCCAGGAGACCATGGATCCAAACCTCCAGAATTTTGAGCCACTTAAACCTTACCTCTTTGCGGCTGATGAGCTCAATTATCCTGTTACAATAATGCGCACTTGGTCAACACAAGGTGGATTCAACAGGAGAATGTCTGTGAGGTGCACAGTCCAGGCTGACTCCACAGGCAGTAACTGGTACTTATCATCATTTCCATTACAGGTCTTAGATTCCTCTCGTAGAGATTCATTCTCCCCAGAGCTTATAACCCAAGCACCTGAAGAGAGAGAAGAAAAACAAACCCATATAAATTAAGACTATGAATCTAAAATCAAGTAGTCTGGACCATATCTCTCCATGATCACTGCAATCATTGATATTTTCCTATTCCATTAAATATTAAGGGTGCTGGAATGGGGGTGCTGGTGAGCATTTATATAAAGGCACATGGATAAGACACTCAGGGACATAGGAAGAAAAGTCCAGAAGCAAAAGCCTGTTGCAAAGAAATGACTTTTAGGGACTGTGTTGTCCTAGGTTGTGGGTCTGCCAGATTCTTGGTGCAATGGTTCTGTAGCCTTTTGAGGCAAGGATAAGTGAAACTGACCACCTCTCCACCCTGTGTGATGAGATTTACACATACCAATCAGTCTCTCCAGTGTGAGTTAGGTGTAGTGCTACATGCTTTGTTATTCAATGTGCATGACAACTCTTTCCATCCATATTTTGCAACTGTAGAGGTCTCAAGGCCACAGGTGAAGCTAACTTAGTGGAAGTACTAAGTTTGAACTGGACAGTCAGAGTCTAGTTCTTTGACTAGGTTGTGCCTCCTTCACAATGCTTTTAAAGTTGTGATGCTTCCATTTGTACATGGCTTCAGATTCTTTGTGGTCTTGTGTTCCACACTTGCTCAAAAACGCTCACTATCCAGTCGCATGCCAGCTTTTGGAGTTTGTTGTTGGAAAAGATTCTGCTGACCTACTGTTGCAGTTACTCTTTTTCATCGCTGTGCATTAAGATGTAACTTAAGAGAAGAAAGAGGAGATTTATTTGGCTTGTGGTTCCAGAGGGGATATAGTTCAATGTAGTGGAAATCTCAGAACAGCACAGTTTGGAGGCAGACGCAGGAGGCTGGTTCAGGTCACCTCTGCCATCAGGAAGGCCCAGACAACAATAACAAACTAAAAGCAAGCAAAGCCATGTCACCAAAACCTCAAGATTCAACTTATGTGACATGTCTTCCTCCAGTGATACTCCACCTCTCAAAGGTGCCACAATGGCCCAATCATTATCGAACATTTATATCTGCTAAGGATTTAAGCACATGAACCTCTGGAATTACAGGTAACTACATGCCTGCACAGTGCTTATGTATGCTCTAGGATTCCAGTTACAGTCCTTGTGATTGTGTGACAAGCACTTTATCTAGTAAATCATATTCTTGTCTCAATTCTTTTTAAAGACAACTTCATCGTCAGTACAGAGTAGGATGAAGGGTGCCATGTAAGTCTTGGTTTGACTTTTGAGAAGCGTTTCTATCATTTAGCTACTGTTTAGGCTTATGGTTTGTGGTTTGTGTGTCTTTTTTCAAGAGAGGTTTATATCATACTGCACATTTGTTTTAAAGAGAAGATCTCATGAAACCTAGATTAGCCTTGAACTTCTGATTCTCCTGTCTCCATTTTCTCGGTGCTGGAAGGAAAGATGTGTGCCACCATACCAGTTTTATTTGGTGCTAGGATCAAACCCAGGGCTCCATGCATGCTAAACAAGCACTCTATCATATGAGTCACATGTCTAGTTTGCATGCGTAAAGGACAAACTTATGGGTTTCTGATAAGCCTGATAGATTTGGAAGAGAACAACCTTCAACAAGGAATGTAATCAGTTCCTATGGATCTTCTTAGTATCCCAATGAGGGATATAAAACTTGCCCATTCTAATTAGAAAACCATGGAGTCTTCCAGATAGACTTCAAAGATGATCTAGTTCAGTGATTTTTCTTACTTGAAAAAATATTTAGTCCTTTTCCCCAAGTGAAAACCAGAGATGTTTGACTCAACATGCTACTTTAAGTATCTAGAATACCTAAATGTTGTCTTAGATGGCTTACTGACAACTTTATTCAATAAAGTCTCATAAAGAATTAATATGCCAGAAATCCCTGATTAATGAAATGAATTTTAAAAGTTGGTAGATCTAAAGATTGACACAGATATATCACCCACTCTTCATTGAATCCCCTGGGAAGAACTAGCAAATGCATCCTTACAGAGAAACATCACAATGGGGGTGTGGCCACATCTTGAGGAGTTCTGCAGAGGCCATTGTTATCTTTATTTTGAGATGACAGTAGCTGAAATGAGATCCCTAAGTTCCCTGGGGATACTGGGATGATTGGGGTCAGAAAAGAAGGAGTGGCACTTTAAGAACCCCCAGGGGCAAGGTGGCACATGTATTATTTAGTGTTCCTAATTGCATCAGAATCTACTGTGGCTGGCTTAAGCAAGAAAGGATTTAGCAAAAGGATGTCAGGAACCTCTGAGATGCTTTTGGATGTGGGGTTGCCTAGAAAGCCAAGTGTGGGATGCTGGAGCAACTTCAGTGAGGCGTCACTGCTCCTTGTCACTGGAAGTACTCAGGACAGACGGCCAGAAGCTCTGTGCTCTTACCAATGCAGAGTTGGCTGCCCCTACCACTGTTCTTGGCAGGTACCAGCCTTACAACATTTAGCCTTCCCCCAGTTTCATTCGTTTCAGAATCCAGTTTCCACACTGACCTGTCTGCTTTATTCAGAGTACAAGTCACATACCTGCAGCCTCTGGCAAGGGAATCTGGGACTCTGAGACTCTAAGTATGTTTGGTTAGGTACATTTGTGAGCAGCAACAATTGTGCTACTATTAGCAAGCAGAAAATAGAGAGAGGCTGCTGGAAAACAATTAACAGTGTCTAATACTTCCTAATACAGAACAGGCAACAGTCTAGCAATCAGAGTGGTTTCTATGGGGATCTTAGGGAAAGCTAACTGGTTATGAGATTTCTTTTCCTCCTGAAGCAGATGGATAGTTTCCTAAGAATTTGGTCCATGCAACTTAAATAATAAAACACTAAGCTTAGTTTATAAAAATCTTCTTTGGGTTATCAAGTATAGAGAATCATTGTTCCTCATACAGTTTCTAATCTTGAGTCATCAACCCAGAAACCATTGAAAAGAGAGAACGAGTACTTTTGATGACAGATTCTGGCATTATATATGTATATACACATTGCAAGTCTCGGCCTATATTTGTGGTATAGATAAAGACCAGGATCCTAATCAAGCAAGGACTGAGGGAAATAGACATCAATTTTTTTATTTGTTCTTTTGTTGACATAGATTTTTTAAAGTTAAACTACAATGTAATGGGTTTTATTAAGACATTTTCATGCATGTGTGTCATTATACTTTGAGGGATAACTTTTAGACTTCTCATTGATTCTGTATAATTCTTGGAAATCTAGCATTCCATCTTCATCCACTAATCAGGGGATCTTATAAAGATCAGGTGATAAATTTTGATATTATTTGATCTAGCAGATCCAAATTAATGCCACAATTTTCCCTATATAGTTTAGAGTTATAAACTATAGAGCTCAAGTAGATATGTTTAATATATGGAGTTACATTGAATTATGTTGATTTCCTAAAAATTCTGTTTTGAAAATGTTGAGTGGAAGACTTCAAGTAGTAAATACAAGGCAAAGCCCTATGTGTAGGAGAAGTTGTTGGGATCATTAATGACTTCAAAGGTATGGATGTGGTGATTCTGATTACAATATCATTTAGATCAATTCTTTTATCTATTAAAGAATAAAAGATATCCTGGAGAATAGGAATGGGTTGCTATAAAGTGATGATATAGCCTTTGATCACTGCTTTCCAGAACTGCATCTCTTCTGGAGAAAATAACCAGCTCTTACCACTGCTTCTGTATATATGGTCAATGCTATTTCAAATTTAGTTCTAGTAAGATAGTTTGCTTTCACCTGGTAAGGATTGCAGTATACTTTATTGCTCCGTGTGTGTGTGTGTGTGTGTGTGTGTGTGTGTGCGTGTGTGTGTGTGTTTAGTCTGCAAAGAATGTAACCATATCTTTTTTCTATAGAAATATTCAGCAGATTCAGCCTACTGACAACATTACTCTGATAGGACATGGGAAATAGAAGATGTAAGTTCTATAGAAAACTGAGTAAGACATGAATACCATGTGCTGAAGGTTGAATTCTGTCATAGTTGGGCACAGGTGTCAACTTGACAGTTGAGGATTTGAGCTCTGAGCACATTTGTAGAGAATAAATAGTTGAGTTAAATCCAGAGCAAACCTGCAGGAGATTGTCTAGCTGATGGGGAAGCATCCTTCTCTTAGCCTTTATGTAGAGATGGTGGCCAGTTTTCTCAGCCTGGTGTTGGTATAAGCTCTCCTGTCAAGCTGGACTGAAAACTGTAACTGAACAACTGTTAGGAAAATAAACCCTTTATTCCCTTAAGCTGTTTGATGGTGATTTATCAGCAACTATGCAGGCTAACTGTTACAGAATTCTATGAAAATATAGACACCCAATGAAGAGTAAGAAGTTTCTCATGTCAAATGAATGTCTGTTGCAAGACATAGGCATGTATTTCTATGTAAAATTTATGTATTTTCAAGTCAGTCTACGATGTGGTTTTATATTTTGATTTATACCTTTGTATGTGCCTTTGTGTTTGGACATCTTTTCTTTTTTTACCAAAATGTCATAATGTTCTTAATCTTAAGAACATTAACATTGTTGTCTTATTAGAAGTGAGATTGTTGCATTTCTCCTCTTTGCTCGATGCTGTCACTGTGAGCATTTTCCTATAAATATCTTTGGTAGTAGATATTCCTTAAAGCATAATTTCTATATCAAAGATAGGAATAGTTTTACAGCTTTTGATGCATATTGCCTTATTGCTATTCAGATAAGTTAAACTGATCTACAGTGTGCTGATAGTGCATAGGCATGCTGCTTCCCTGCAGTCTACCCAGTGGGAGTTTCTACAATTTTTTTCTTTTGGTTAGTTAGACATCATAGTAAAAGTTGTGTAAGCATGCACTTCTTTAATATTATTAATGGAAATTCTGTACATCATACACATGATACTCGTCTTCATCATCCTATAGTTTGTTCATATTCTGGTTTTCCTGGAAGGTTTTTAAAGCTTTCAGTAGTAGAAACTGTATTCATCCTCTCTGCATTTGTCATAGTTTGAAATGTAAGTTGCCCCTGATAGGCCCATGTATTTGAATCTTAATTGTTTGGAAAGGTCATGCACTTTGAAGAATTGGGAATTTGCTGGAAGAAGGCAGTCATAGGGAGTGGGCCTTGAGATGGATTAGCCCACCCTACTTCTCAGAGAGATCTGCTCTTGCAGTAGGCAGTTTAGCAGCTCTTAATCTCCTCCATGGATGGAACTTAGGCCTCTTCCAGCTTCTGCCATCAAATAATGCCTTTTCTTTTTATTTATTTATTTATTCAATTGTGCGTGTGTGTGCGTGTGCGTGTGCGTGTGTGTGCACGTGTGTGTATGTATGTGTGTGTAGAACCACGGGTGAATTCGGGAACCACCATGGACTGCCTCCACCTCCTCTATGTTTACTCTGCCTCGGGATTCATAGGCTTCGCCCTACAGGACCAGAAACTCAGGCCGCCCTCGCTTCCACCTGGCGTCTATACATGGGGTCTAGGATCTGAACTCAGGACCTTCCACCTGCAAGGCAGAGGCTTAATCCCTGAGCCACCTCTCCAGCCCCAAGTAATATCTTTTCTGCCATAATGGACTGTATCTCTTATCTTGGAACCGTAAGCTGAATAAATGTCTTTCTCCCTTTAAGTTACTTGAATTAGAGTCTTGTTTCACAGCAACAGAAAAGAGTAACCAGTACAACATCTCTCCACTTACATTTATTAAACCTTTTCCATATTCCAGTACAAGCCCATTCTAGGATAGAAGAAAATAAAGAGCATGATCATATACCCTCAAGGACTCTCATTACAGAAAACAAGATTATAATTAAGTGTTATTCACAATATACATAAAGTTTCAATGGGATTCAGAAGAGAAGCATCAGACTCATACAGAAGGATGGAATTTAAATCCCCAGATCCACATAAAACCCAGGTGGAGGTTGGTCCACTTGTTATTCCAGAACCAGAAGACAAAGCTTAGGAATCCTTAGAGAAAGCTATCCTATCTTCAAGGTCTGGGTTTAAAACAGTAATATGGAAGAGTGATCAAGAATGATTGCTAATTTTGCCCTTGGGTCTCCATATGCACGAACACTCATGTGTGTACATAAACCCAC
Source organism: Typhlomys cinereus (assembly GCA_023101885.1). Classification (NCBI taxonomy): domain Eukaryota; kingdom Metazoa; phylum Chordata; class Mammalia; order Rodentia; family Platacanthomyidae; genus Typhlomys; species Typhlomys cinereus. Next base: position 1,858,274 of record JALPQD010000283.1, on the reverse strand, counting down.
ACACATGTAAACATACACCCATATGAATACCCCATATACGCAAACAACACAAGAAATTCATATGGAAGAGAAGCATCAGAGATGGTTATCCAAGCTTCTTTAAAAAACTGAGGAGTATTTCTGAGATGAACCATCCTTATGTTCAGATATAACCTTGGAAAAGGCTAATCAAGTTTCAGAAGGTTAACAAAAAGATTCTCCAGGGAAAAATGAAGTGAAGGAGAGTCAGCTTGGGTAAAGGATGTGAAGTGAGTGTTAGAGGGATATAAAGAGGGGCTTGAGAAAGACTTTAAAGTTAAGTGACTCTATTGGGATAGTTTTGGCTCAAAATAATAGAAAACTCTGAGTCAATTGATTTAGACAGTAAGGTAAATTTGTCATAAGAAAGAAGCTTCAAGATAGAGCTGCTCTAAGGCTGGTTAACTCCATGGCGTGAAAGTTTCATTAATGATCAATTTCTTTCCACTGCTCTGCTTGTCATGCAGTGGGTTTCTCTAATCATTACTAGCATGCAATAGCACTTTCATAGAACAATGTAGTGTATAAGAAAAAGATTCTTTTTGTGTTTCTTTCCCAAAAAACAAAGAAACCTTGTCCAAAGATGCCACAGTAGACTTCCTGCTCTTTGACCCTTGCTAGGATGTGACCATCACTCAAGCGCCACTGACACCGATGCTTTACAACCTCTTTATGGTTCAAGAACAGGATAATGTCTCTGAGAAATGTGTCTAACAAAGGAGACACCTCAGAGAAAATATCAAGAGAACTCAGTCAGTAGCTATATTCTGGTTAAAGAAAAAAAACTTTGAAGATGACTTCCACATACTTTGTTTGAGTAAAGCAAAGAAGAATGGGGAGAAAGGTTTTGGACAGACAATCCACTCATGTATTATATAGCAGGGAACTGATATTGGTCCTTTCTGTGGCTGGTGGACTCACAGATGTCACCCAAATTGCTTCCTATGAGATAACAACTAATGACTCCATCATTAGTTTCAGCCATGGGCAAGCACAGTATTAAGAGCCATAGAAGTGTCCTCTTTGTCCTTCCCCAATAAAACAGTGGTGAAGAAAGATGAAGATCTGTTAGGTAAACATTCATCACATGCTTTCTGTGTGCCAAACCCAGTGCTGGTTTCCACAGATATGGATCAGAATAACATACACTTGCGTTTAGCTCTCAAAGAGCATATAGTGAGGGTTGGGGTAAGGAAATAGAAGATATACACATACAGACATAGACACAGACACAGACACAGATACACACACACACACACACACACACACACACACACACACACACACACAGACACAGCTCTAAATAGACCAATCTCTATGTAGAGATGTCATTTGTTGAATGTATACTATGTCTACTCAAGAATCATTCCTAGCTTTTACACTTGATTTTTATAGCAACTCCTATTTCACTCACATGTTTGACATTGAGGAAAGTGCCTCAGAAGTATTTGGTGCCTTACTGAAGTTTCCACAGCTAGCCAGGGTAAAAGCCTGGAACTCAACTAGAGGTCTTGTAGAATTGGGGCCCTTGCTGTGGTGTGGTATTTCTGACATTCACTCAAATACCAAAGTGTTTTGAAAGAAGATCAAGCTGATGCCAGGGTAGGTCTATGAATATTTTGCAAAGTTCACTGTGGGTTTCATCTTGGAAAATGGATTAATCAGATGAACCAGGTGTGGAAAGACATCTGGCCAGGAAAAGAATATGTACAAAGGCTAGGATGCATGAATCAGAAAATATGCTATATTAGTTGCTAGGACTGAAGTTGTTCAGTAGGTCAGATAAAGACTGGGTTGTATCTTACAGTATGGAACTATCTTAAAAAGCAGTGGAATATCCAGAAGATTCTGAAGTTTTTGAAGCAAACGTGGGTTTTTAGAAAGACTACTTTAGGGGTATAGCTCCGTAATAAATACTTACCTTGCACATATATAAAACCCTCAAAATAAATAAAAAAGTCTTGTGATTGGTGACCTCAGTAGAGTCAGGACCCTGAAAAGGCCAATTAGGAAACTGCTATTTGATCTAGATGGGAAATAATCAGCAAGTAGAATAACAAATGAGACACCTCAGAGAAAATATCAAGAGAACTCAGTCAGTAGCTATATTCTGGTTAAAGAAAAAAACCCTTGAAGATGACTTCCACATACTTTGTTTGAGTAATAAGATTTGTTTTGATGTGGTGTATTTAGAAATCTTTCTATTGCAGGGACTGGAGAGGTGGCTCAGGGATTAAGCCTCTGCCTTGCAGGTGGAAGGTCCTGAGTTCGGATCCTAGACCCCACGTATAGACACCGGGCGGAAGCGGGGCGGCCTGCATTTCTGGTCCTGGTAGGTCAGAGCCTGTGAATCCCAGGACAGAGTAAACAAGGAGGAGGTGGAGGCGGTCCATGGTGGTCCCCGAATTCACCCGTGGTTCCACACACACACACACACACACACACACACACTGCACACACACACACAATTGAATAAATAATAAAAAATTTAAAAAATAGAAGAATATAAAGAAATCTTTCTATTGCGGGTGACAAACTTGACCAAAGTTAAGTTTAAGATAAAAAGTCATCTATTGCTGGAACTAATGGAGTAGCACCTGAAATAGCAGAAAAAAGATATAGGAGCATAGTGTCCCTAGAATGCTGTTTTCTCATCCTTTCTTGTCTCTGCTGGGTTTGATCTGTGATCCCACAAAGATGGTGGTCGATAACTTCAAATCTGTATCTTCAGTGTTAACTCTTGTTAAGCACGGGCCTACTTGTGTCATAGGCCCAGCATAGACCAATCCCAGTATCCAGAGAGACTGAGATTGTGGTGACCAAGCCGGGCCAGGAGTTCTATGAAGCCAGAAGAGAAAAGATGGTCCCAAATGTACAGGGCAGCTCGAAAATAATGCCTACTATGATTCACTTCAGATGCTATCGACTAAGAGAGAAGTGAAAAATGCATTAAATGCTTTCAATCCAGATCTGATTTGGATATGTGGCACTCAAACTCCCAAGCCAACTTCAAGTGCCATGATATTTTATTAACATCAGCATGCTGGCGAGACAAGGCGCCTGACACACAGCAGATGGCTCCCACCCAGAAAGGCTCATCAATTCAGACAAACAACAGTCATCATAAGAAACCTAAATGCACACAGCAGGCACACACATCGGAACAGCTCAGAGACAAAGGCTCTTGCTTGACACTCACCAGGAGGGAGAGGCGACCTCTACTCAGCACATAAGGAGATGGTCTTGGTATTTGGGTCCTTAACAGATGATGTCATCCCCTTGACTCAGCTCATAGGTCACTGTTCCATGCCTGCTGAACTCAGCAGGCTTCCTCATCCTCCCTTGGACTTTTTCCTCCCTCCCTCACCTGTCTGGAAAACTCCGTCCCCTCCTGTCTTTCTGTTCCTTAAGTGGCATGAATGTGTTAGGTTAACCATCTGCTTTCTGATTGGATTCAAGGCTTACTTTTTAGCAGGAAACACATGCTTGGTACTTTAAACCAGTTCAAGAACCTGTGTGCGGGGAGGGCATGTACCATAGTAGGGAACAACTACTAAGGTTTAGCTATAACGACATGTTATCAAACTTCCATGTTAACATTCATCATTGCATCCATAGATTACAGCAGCTCTCAGCCCCCAGTCCTGACACTTCCTTTTACAATGGAAGGTATGTATTATAGAGAATCACAAATGGCCAAACAGCAGAGAATAAGTGACTATGGTGTGCTCAGCCCTAAACGGGACATCTAGGTCGCATCTATCCTAAAGCTCAGGAACATCATGAAATCAGATGGAGAGGAGTACTGCTAGACAATATTTTCTGGACATTACAAAATTGCTGCACCCATGAACTCACAGCACCTATATATACTTCCAGAACTTTACAAGGTTTGTCCTATCAACATTTCACTATGAGAGGGAAAAGATCCCAAGAGGCACCACACCTTCGTAAGAGACTATTTAGGATTAATACTGAATTGGGAGAGAAGCTAATTTCCTCCATGGCACACTCACTGATGCATTATCCATGCCTCAGCAAGTGCTCAGGCATGTTAGTAAGCTAACCCAGAAGAAATCAGTGGACTGCACATGCAAAAAGGTGTGGAAGTAGGAAGGAGACTGGCTAGAAAGAAGGTAGTTAGCAGAAGCTTGGTGAAATAGCTACTCACATGATATAGGTGAGACTGTATAGTTTTTCTGAGATGAATCTGGTGATTTTGCTTAAAGTGTTGGAAATGTCCCTATTTTTAAAATCTATAATTCTGTTCTAAATTTTTATGTGTTTTATTTATTTTTTGCACTGAGTAGGTGTGTGTGTGTGTGTGTGTGTGTGTGTGTGTGTGTGTGTGTGTGTGTTGATGTGTGTGGGTATGTGTAGAAGAGGGCACAGTATATATCTGGCAGCCCAGGGGTAACTTCAGGAATCACCCTGGATTACTCGCCTCCTAAGTGCTTTGCTTGGGGGTTCCCCAGGCTCTCCCCTCCAGGATTGGAAGTACAAGTGCTGCCATTTCCACCCAGTTTTTTTTTTTAACCTGAGATCTAGGATCCAAACTCAGGTCCTTTTGCTTGCAAGGCAAAGGCTTAATCCCTGACCCATTTCTTCAGCTCTCCGTGTTGAACACATGGATTTTTGTATAAGAATAATATCTAATTATGATGGTGGATGGAATGACAAGGCCAGTTCTTTGTTACTCATTGACTGGAAAAAGGAAGGGAGGGTAGAAAGAGATAACTAGGTAGGTAGATAAGTAGATAGATGATAGATAGATAGATAGATAGATAGATAGATAGATAGATAGATAGATAGGTAGATAGATAGATAGATAGATAGATAACAGGCAGACAGACAGATCTTACCATTTTTGTACTCACCTTTAAGGTACCTAAGGTCTTTGCTTACATTGCTCTGAACTTGCTAGCTGGTAGGGTATGGATAAAAGGAAGCTCCAGTTATTTCATCACAGTCAACTATCCATCTATTCTCTTATTCACTCAAATATCTATCCTTTCATGCACTCATCCATTAAAATGTCCATTATGTTATATTTCTTTGATCACTGTCATAATAATAGTTTAAAGAAGCAAAGACCAAAGTTTATTTTGGCTCACAGTTTTAGAGATTTCAGTCTGTGATTGACTGACTGACTCCATGTTTTCTGGGCTGTGGTGAGGCAGAACATCTGATAGAAGGTCATGGGGAAGCAAAGTAGCTCATCTTATGATGATACGGAAGCAGTGAGAGGAACAAGAAGGAATAAGGGTCACAGTTGTACCCCAGTGAGTTCACTGATGGATTAAACCATAGAACAACTCATATTCTGCTTCTAGAAACACCTTCACAGACACAATCAGTATTGTGTCTTTGCTTTCTTTATTTTGTGTGCTTTACTAATCTCCTTCTCTAAATCCACTGAGGTTGATAATCAAGATTAACCATTACACCTGTCCAGCCGGTAGCCATCTATTTATTTATTCAGGCATCCATCCAAATGCCTGTTATCTGTCTACTCATCCAGTCATGTATCTATTCAAATATCTTTCTCCTTTCTTCCTAGTATTGATTAACACATGCTTTGCATTAGGAATTGTGCTAGGTGTTTTGTGAGTGGTAAATTTACATGGTTAATAGTCATGCTCTCTGTCGCTAAGTTACTCATATCTTAGGTGCATAGTAGACTAGAAAAGATCAGTCAACTGTTCCTTTTCATTGTCAACACACACAAGGATCTATGAAGCATGTGATAGAGAGGGGATTATTTCCTTTAGATAGATGATCCCAAAGGGAGAATCTGAGAAAGGGCTTCAAAATTGTCTACAAATTACCCCAGTAATGAAGAAACAAAGAATATTTAGGTAGAGAATGGGGTGGTAGAGATTGAACAGAAACAGGAAACATAGGAGGAACAAGGAAGATGCCTGGGGATTGGTTGTTTGAGAGGATAAAACCTAGAAGGGCAAGGAGGGGCATGAAGTTCTTCTTGGTCAGACCTAGGAGACTGGGTTCTAACTGAAGGCAAAGAAGTAGAGTTTGGAAAGGTTAAGGAGGGTAAGTTGTTTTTAACTTAATTTTTCTAGTTTTGCAAGCATATTGAGTACCTATCTCCATTTCTCTCCATCCCTCCTCCCTCCCATTCCTCTCCCTTCCCTTCATCAAGCAGACTAGTCTACACTGAGATGTTGTGGTGAGGCAAACGAAGTGGTTTCTGCCTTTACCGTATTTTCTCTGAACGCTTGCTCAACATCCAGCCTTCTCTTACTCTTTCTCATCCCAATCTGTCTCCTGAAGCTCTTTATAAGCAGCTGCTATGGCTGGCCCAGATGGAGCCCCGTGACAGGCCCAACATTGGCCCAATTTCCTGGACTGTAAGTGTATTTCTTGACAGTAAATTTTGAAACCTGGTCCTAAGATGGATGACTGGGGACATTTTTCCCTGATGAGAAGGTTTCTGAATGTAGTTGTTTATACTTTATCTAACAAAATTTTATGGAGAGAGGGCTCGATGGGTGTTTTCTACACAAAACTAATCTCTTTGATACTGAGTGCACTTTTTGTCTGACTTCCAGGCCCAGTTTAAATAGCTCATGTCCTATAATGTCATCCTTAAATCCCCAACCCTGGTGTTCACAGTTTAGGGCTCTGTTGTCCTCCACTCTATGTCACCTTTGGGCAGGCTAGGAGTCCCTGGAAGGTGGGAATCACCCAGATCCCCTTCTCTGCAAGGTGAGCCTGCCAGATCTTCCCTGCAGCATGAGTTTACCCAATTCCCATCTTGCTCCGCTCATTCCTCAGCACTCCGAACAGTCAATACTCGTCACGGGGACAGCTAACTCCTTTAGTGGTGTAAAACTCTTGTTTATTTCTTAGTCACGAACGGCTGTTGTGATCGTTGGGGGTCAGACACAGAAAAGTCTCCCATGTGTTGGAAGCTCATAGTGGTGGCCTGAAGCTCAAATGAACACTCCCATTTCCTCAGATGGGCCTGGCTGCTCCAGGGAAGGCATTTTGGCCTGGAGCTGTGATGCTTTGAAGGCGCTTTAGGAAAGCAAAACCTCCTGCTTCCCGCTTGGGAATGGGACTTGTGCCTTTAAGACCTGCCTTGGGAAATCAGCCCGAGCAATATAATTGCGATGAAATTACTCCATATCACACCCACACATTCATTATGAGATTCCTTATTGACACCTTGACAATTTGTTTCAGAAGACGTTATTGCATATTCCTCCCTCTGGAATAGATACAGATGCATATAGACATACGAGCCCACACATAATGTATATGCATATCAGTGTGTTTTTATTATATAATTATACGAGGCTATCAATCAGTTTTCATTTGGAACTCTTTGCATTTATAGTTCAGGAAGTTATTTAAAATCAAGAGGTGGAGAAAAGCCTCCTCAAGAAACTAAAAAGTCAGAGTTGGGTTGGATAAACCAATGTGTGCCTTTGCTGAGTGGACTGTACCTTCCCAGCCCATGATATACTACCCCTTCTTTATTACTCCAGATTTTACTATCAGTGGGAATTCAGTACTACAAAGCACCTGCAAAGGGTGAGGGATACTTTGTCAACATCACATGGTGTCAACCTTGGCCTCTGCAAATCTTTCTGTTGAGTTTGGGGATGGTATATGGCCACAGCAATCTCACAGAATAGCAGAGAAACAGCTGGATACCAGCCATACTCAAATCCATGCATAGATCTATGAACATCAAGTATGAAAATAATGCTTGTACTGCATACTGTAGAACACTGCAAGGGACTTGGTATGCCTATAGGAGAGAGAGTGTGTGTGTATGTGGGGGGGAGGAAGCCAGCATATATTTTTAGCATAAAATGCAAAGTGAAAAATAAAATGACATATATTAAGTATGCTAATACTTAATTTTGTTACTTGGACACAGTACTTGACATTGACAACTTAAAGGGAGGAATTGCTTATTTTCCTTATGTTTTAGATCTTTTAGTCATATGATCTGTTAGATCTGGGACCTGCAGTCTAGAACAACATAGCAGCAAGAGTACATGGCAGAGTCTACTCACCTCATCATGGCAGGGATGGGACATGACAGGATGTATCCTCCAAAGAGGTTTTCCCCATTGTGCTACTCCTGTTTCCAAAGCTTTTCCAAACAGCACCACCATCTGGGCACTAAGCCTTCACTGGGACACTTCATAACAAAACCATAATATTAGGAAACTCATATATCGAGTTGGTTAATACAAAACATTTTTTGGGCTGATGAGATGGTTTGGCACTGACTGTACAAATATGGCATTTTGAGTTCAATCTGACCACTTGGTAGAAGAAGAGAATCAACTCTTGGAAAGTTGTCCTCTGATCTTCATGTACACACACACACACACATACACACACACACACACAGAGTTTGAATGTGAATTCCCCCCACGGCAATGTTTGGGAAGGCTGTAGCATCTTTATGAAGTAAAGTTATGTCACAAGGGGCAGACCTTGAGATTTGGTAGCCATGCCCTGTTTCTTCTGAATTTGAACTTGCTCTCTCTGCCTCCATGAAGTTTGCAGTGATGTGAACCTGTCTTCTGCTTCTGCCTCTAAGCCATGCATTCTGATATGAGATACTTGTCATAATGGGCTGTATCTCCCCTCTGGAACTCTAAGTCAAATAAATCTCCCTTTTTTCCATAAGTTGTATCTGAGTACTGTCTCACAGCAGACAAAGTAAGTACAACACACACACACACACACACACACACAAACACAATATATATATTTTCCTAGTCTTAGTAAGAAACATAACCTTGCTTCCTTCCATGATCAGAACCTATGTCTGAAGTAGCTCTGCCCACTGCTTTCTCAGGACTTTCTAAATGATGAACTCTATAAATCCTTAGTAAGTCACCCTTGAAAAGAAACTTTGCATGAGAGAGTGATAAAAAATTTAAAGCCTTTTTTATAACCATTAAAGATTCATAGCTGTTGACATTATATTTAAAGAATTTAGCAGCTCTTCCTTTTCTTGCTTTGACAAATGCAGTGTTGAAAGTTTTTGTATAATGTAGATGGGTCTCAAGTCCAATTGTACTTATTCATGTCAAGGGTGCAGAAGAATGATGGCATTCTGACTGGTGGGAGGTGATGAATGTATTGTTGGAGTATTCACTCTGCAGTTGGCTTGGATGATACAGTCACTGTAGCCAGATAAGAAACCCAGCATCTGTGAAGCAGTACTCAGGCTAAGGGTCCACCATTGAACCACCTAGACCTCTCTCTCTCTGCTGTGCCTAGGGATGAACATGGCACTTGTAGCCATGAACCACTTAAGTACTCATCAGGCTCTGTCTCTATGATGCTGTGGAGCCAGACTGTATGTTCTCAGATCCCCACCTGCTTCTGGTGGGCTTTTGAGGAGCCACAGACAAGGATACTTATGACCATAAAGGGCCCTCTCCAAGTCCCATATCTACCCTGAAGTCATAAAGCTAAGGGATTAGATCCCATATTGCTAATTCGTTTGTGTCACACTGGGTGGGAAGTACAAGATTAACATGCTCCTTTTCTTTCCTGCACTTTGCTTCCTCATCAGCAATTTTAAGTGGTTGTTTTCACATGACAAATGTGCTTACAAAACAGAAAAATCAGACATGGCTGAGTATATTGAGGCAAACAAACAAGCAATTTAGACAACAAATGTTCCAAGCCCTTGCCTGGTAGATGTTGGGAAAAAGGCATCTGTGTTGAATTGTATTAAAGGAGGGAAAGATAAGGACATTCTGTCCTTAGACTTCTTCCTCAAAGGGCACAAACAACAGTGCCCAGCAAGCACAGGGTAATGACAGAGGTAGTAGGAAGCAGCTAAGCTGGTTCAGGACTGTAGGAAACACATTCTTTAGAAGTCAGAAGCAGAGGCATGAAGGTGGAAGAGACCCACACTTTAGCACAGCTGTGTTTATTGACACTTACTAGGTGCCAGGTAGTGTGATGATGTGTTTATGAATACCAACAAAATCCACACAGTACCTCACATAGTTGACTATTATTATTTTGTAGATGTAAATCATTAGACTCAGATATTATTTAGATTTTACCAAGTCATGCGACTGTCAGGTGGCAAAGCAAGGACTTCTAGGTTATGGGCAAGACTCCTAAAGAAAGGAAGTAGCTTCTTACATATATGTACAAGCTTTTGCAGGGCTGTACTTTGCTTCGTGTTCTATGATCTTCATGATCATAGGAGGAGAAAGACAAGTTGTCCTTGGCATTTAACACTTTCAAACTGCATAGAGATGCAAAAACTAAAAGGGTCTTGTGAAGAAGACCCAGTGTCCAGAACCTGCTAGCCCCTTAGCTACCAAGCCTTTTTCAGATTTCTTTTCAATTCACCTCCCTCCCCAATCATACTTGTAAATACAAGAACAGGGCCGAATGTTCAAGGTCATTTACTGTAAGCTAGTTCCATAGTGTACTAGACACCTACAGTGGGTGCTCACCTGATAATGCGAAGACCTGGTCCATAGCAGGTGGGACTGTTCCTGGAGCAGGTGGATATGATGGAGAGAGAACTGGTTTGTTTGGCAGACTTGCATGGTAGAAAGTATATCTTCTCAGCATTTCCTATGTGGTCAGTTCTCTCAGCTCTTAAGGCTGAGATGAACTCCTTGTCAATATCATGGCATGGTAACTATAGAATCATGATTGTAAGCGTTCTCTTAAAATGTCTGGGTCATGTATTCATTATAGTATTAGAGACATGATCCTAAGAGAGCATTTCTCTGTCACCGACAATGCCTAAGCTCTTTGGCATCCTACCTCAGGCCTTTATTCATATTGTTCTCCTTCCTGAATGTTTTCCATCATCTGTCCTCATCATTAATGTTCTAATATTTATAAAACCCAGATCAAGCCCTTCTTTGCATAGACTCATCTGAGTAGTGTGACTGTAGAGACACATCACACTTTAAAATTCCATGTCTATCCCTTACACCCCCACCCTAAATCCTAAACTTATAAGGATTTGTGAGGCATTTTAGTATCTAGATGTGCTCTTTTCTTGGCTGGAGACTAGATGTCCAAGTGCAGCTTATGTCTCTAGATGAGGCCATTTTTTCTCTTTTCTCATTTTTCTCATTTTTTCGCATTCTACAGTTCATGCACATAGTAGGTACTTAATTTATGTTATCTGAATTATATATATATATACACAGATAGCACAATTCATAATGATACTGCTTAATAAATTCCATTAAACTGCCCATCTACACTGCGTTCTGCACTCCATACCAGATCTGGAGGAACTGTGGCCCTGAGCAGCCGTCAGCTCCACTCCTCCAGCTTGTCCATGCTGTGCGACATGCCTGGTACAGAGACACCATCACAACAGCAAATATAGACAGGCCTAGGCTCACTTTCCTTGCACTCGTGCTTGCTTATGACCTACACCTGGTTGGTGCTTCTCTTCCCGTTCGCTTCTGTTCCACACTCCTTCTGGAAGGCTTCTCTTGGCCTAAAGATCCTGGCTTCTACTGCTATTTCACATCTGACCAACTGGTTAGAAGCCCTCCTACCACAGCTGCTTAGCCCACAGTCATTGGCTCCTGTCTTTTCCATCTTCTTGTGCCCCATTCCCTATCTGAAAGACTGGTGTTGCATGTAGAACTTGATGTTCACCTGCTCAAATACCATACTCAGTCCTTAGGGACAGACCCGATACCTGGTCTGGAAGGATTGCTGCTATGTGTTCTATAAGTCCAGGTTTCTCAGCTCCCTCTCTTGCATACCTGTTAATATCCCATGCCAGATATAGGGGGAAGTTGGGCAATACATAGGCCTCAGTTTCTACCCCATCTGATGTTTGCAACTTGTACTGTGTCTGGAGGATCTGACCCAGTGCATCAGCCTCGACCTCTGACCCTTCCAACTGCTCATATTCCATGTCTAGTTCAGAGAGACCACTGACACATAGCTTATAGGACTTGCTTCACATAATTTTCATAAGTTCCTGCTCTATATCCACCCTAAGTAGTAAGGAACCCCAGAATACCACCACATGATTCATAGACTTCACCTCCTGTTCCTGTTGATCACTTGTGCCCCCTGTACACTCTGGTACTAAGGTACACCCATATTTTGCTGCAGCGGAGTGTGACCCAAAGGCCTCACTTCTGCCCACCTGTGCCCTGCACTTTCATAGTGGTAAGGAGTTCCTCATACCTCACTCCAGTCTCAGTCTGCTTCCATGTGGCCAACAGGCCATAAGTCTCCCCACTAACACATTGAATCCACCTCTCCCACTCACTGAGACTTGTTAGGAATGGGTCCTTATTACTACAGAAGTGAAACACAGATTTTACCCTCTGAAAGGACATAAAGGTGACCTTGCCACCAGTCATACTTGGAAACCCTGGGTCAGCAAGCCCACAGAACTTAATAGAAGAGAGAGGCATTTGGATAAAATACAAGACACAACATTCAAAGTAGTTACCATAAATGTGTTTGATGAATTCAAAGAACTCAAAGACTTCAAACAGGACACCAATAAGCTTCTGAATGAACTTTGAGAAGAAAAGAATAAACAGATGGAAATTGAAAAGAAACAAACAAACAAAGCAAACAGCTAAATAAAATTAATACGACAACTAAAAGTATGAGAACTGAGATAGAAATACTGAAAAAAAATGAAATAAAGCAGGAGATGAAAGACCCACATGATGAAACAAAAAGCTCGGTAGAATTCCTCATCAACAGAATGGATCATAAGGAAGACAGAATAGCAGGACTGGAAGACAAGCTAGAAGAATCTAGATCATTCATCCAAAGAAATGGATAAATAAAAAATAAAACAAAACAAAGCCACATGAACTTAACACACAAGAAATCTGGAACACTAAGCAAAGACCAAAGACAAAAAACAATGACTATAGAAGAAGGGGAAGATGTTCAAGTAAAAGACATACCAATGTTTGAAAAATAATAATAGAGTTTTCCATGTGCCTGTGGCTTAGCTCTATGCACAACAGTGAGAAAATGGAATCAACCAACATGCCCATCAACAAAGGAAAGAATAATGAAAATATGGTACATATACACAGTGGAATGTTACTCAGCCAGAGGAAAGAATGAAATTATGAAATTTTCTGGTAAATGGATAGAACTGTAAAATTTAATACTGAATGAGGTATCTCAGACACAGAAAGTAAAGCACTGCATATTCTCTCTTAAATATAGATAAATGCTAGCACTGATATCCTTGTCGATATGTTTGGATTGAAATTACTGTAAGAACTAGAAAATTCGAAAGGGACCAATAAATGGGAAGGTGAGAAGAAATGGTTAGGGTGAAACCTTTTAAAGGGGAGATGTAGGATTCCTTGACAAGTGGGGTGAGGGAGGGAATAATTGGGAAAAATACTTAGCGAGAATGAGATGAAAGGAGATGGGAGGAACAGAGGGACTAACAGGAAAACCCTAAGATTGTGGGAAGTAACCCCAAAGGAATCTCCTATGCTAATAATATATAAACAAAACAAAACATGTCTTTTAAAGAAAGGAACAAGAATTTGCAGTCTCTATGTAGAGGAGCACAGAGTGAGAAAAACAGGGGATGGAGGAGGGGAAAAGAAGCCCTGAGTTGATCCATTTAGAACCCAATGACAAAATTTTACTAGAAATAAGAGGCATTTTATAATTCCTGATAAAATGTTGGTCAGAGATATCTCAAAGGCCTCCACACATTATGGCTTTTGCCATTGCTCTTGGTTGCTCTCCAAAAAACTGTCAGTAAAACCCTATTACTGAAGATGCAATGCATATGATATACAGAATATAGGCAAAATACATCAACTGGAACTGGTCTGAGAACTTTCTCCTTGTTGGATAGCTTACCCAGTAACAAGGAATACTATAGAAACTACTGGGGGTTGAGAAATAACCACAGGTCTCATCAACTATGAGATCTGCAAGTTGCAATGAAAATCATCATGGCGACAGATGACCACCAGTGTAATAGTGGCATGAATATCAAGGAGACAACCAACAACTATCTGATTGAACTCAAGATCTGTTTGTCAGAATGGAACACATTCCTGTTGCTATTAACTAGAACAAGAACTTAAAAAAGGGAAGGAAATAGATCATAGGGAAAAGCAGCAAATGAACCTATAGGCAAGAACTTACATCAAACTGCTCTGTAAATAGCTGCTATATACCCACAGATTTGAAGAACACTTAACACTCAGCCTAAAGTCTTCTACAACAGAGGTAGAGGATCTCAACATCCTGACAGGATGCAGCCTAAGGCAGTGGAAGAGTAGTGAAGTGGACAGCAGTAGACAGAGTACCAGTGATCCAGCAAGTCTCACCCAGAATTAGGCCAACCTAATCTTTCCCAAATCTCTTATCCTATGGCTTTGGGTACCTCTCAGAAGTGAGATTGTAAGAACCTAAAGATGGGAAGGTTCACTGTTGTACAAAACATTCCATTCAGGGTAGGACTGCTGTATCCAGGAACTCACTACAATGAAATTTGTCTTTACCAGACCTGCATAATGACTGAACCAGACCTGCATAACGACTAACATACCAATATGCCCTCATAGACTATTGAGGAACTCAAGAGAAATAAGGAACATATAGTGGAAACCTTGGGGAGTAAAGCTGGATGAGTAAAGGGAAATGCCTCTATCAGTGGAGTGGCCTGAAGAAAGGCAACTTGGTATGACATAAAAGGCCTGAACCCCCACAAAAGTAGACAAGCCAGAGTGAACCTGTGGTCCATAGAAGCAAACAAGCAGGAGTGTGGGAGAATGTGGAATGGATTCATGAAGGGAAAGAAAGGGAATGAAAGGAATGAGGATGGAGGGAAGCAGGGATAAGCATTCAATATGCTTGTAAAATTAGAAAAATAAAATAATTTAAAAAAATGAAAATAATAATCAGAAAAAAACTTCCCTAATTTAGAACAAGAGATGATCATCCAAATGCAAGAAGCTAGCAGAACACCAAATAAATAGCACCAAAATAGAAACTATTCACACCATATAAATGGTTAAAACTTGGAATACAAACCAAAAACAGAGGAAAAAAGACACAAGAGAAGGGACAAATTTCATATAAAGGCAAACCCATCAGAGTAACTACTGATTACTCAATGGAAATTTTCAAAGCCAGAAAGGTTTGAATATATGTAATCTAAATAGTTAAAGAGCATAACTACCAACTTAGATTACTATATCCAGTAAAACTTTTTAAAAAATTGAAGGAGAAATAAGAACATTCCATGACAAAAACAAGCTAAAGCAATATATGACCACAAAACCAGCTCTACAGAGAATACTGTTAGGAATTCTATGAACTGAAGAGAAAGATAAATGCAGTCATCCAGGAAAAATAAATATTATGACAAAAAAATCAACAGAAGTAGAACTAACCTCAGTAAAAATAAAGATTATAGGAAATAGTACATATATTTCAATATTAACATTGAATATCAATGGACTTAACTCCCTGACAAAAAAGACACAGACCAGCAAGTTGGATCAGAAAACAAGATCCAATGCTCTGCTGCCTCTAAGAAAGACACCTCACCATCAAAGACAGGCACCTCCTCAGTATAAAAGGATAGAAAACAGTATTCTAAGCAGATGAAATCAGAAAACAAATAGGATAGCCATTCTAACATCTGACTAAATAGACTTCAAACCAAAACTAGTCAAAAGAGAATAAGGTCACCATATAAATATTAAAGGAATAATACATGAAGAAGAAATTATAAGTACATATGTATGAGATACAAGTGCACACACATTTAAAAATCAAGCACTAGACTTAAATGCATCAATTGATTGGCACCAATACACAATAACTGAAGACTTTAATACCCCACTCATACCAATAGATAGGTCACCTGGACAAAAAAAAAATAAGAAGAAAGAGAAGCAATGGAGTTAAAAAAATCATAAATCAAATGGAACTAAGAAATATCTACATAATATTCTACCCAACACTAAATAATATACATTCTTCTTAGAACTCCATTGAACATTCTCTAAAACATATCATGTACTAGAGCACAATGCAATTCTCAACAAATATAAGAGAATTGAAACACTCCCTTGTATTTTATCACATCACAACTGAAAAAGCTAGAAATTAACAGCAAAAGGAACCACAGAAAATATACAACTCATGGAAATTCACTGAAACATCACTGAATGATCTTTACATCACTGAAGAAATCAAGAAATAAAATATATTAGATAGGAATGAAAATGAAACACAACATGCCAAAACCTATGGGGCACATTGAAAGTCATCCTGAAAGTTATAGCTCTGTGGGCTTACATCAAGTAATTAGAGAAGTCCCAAATAAATATCCTAACAATGAACTTTAAGGATTTGGATAAAACAACAGCAAACCAATCTCAAAAAACAGAAGATGGGAAGAAATATTTAAAACCATAAATCAATAACATAAAGCAATGAACTACAAGCAAAACAGTATAAATAATCAATGAAACAAAAAAGATAAATTATATTGACAAATTTTAGTCAAATTAACCAGAAGAAAAAAGAGAGCATAAATTATTAAACTTAAAGATGAAAGGGAAGATATTACAACAGATATCAAAGAAATTCAGAGAATTATGATGATATATTTCAAAAATTTATACTCTACTAAACTGGATAATCTAAAAGAAATGAATGAATTCCTAAACACATATGAGTCACTAAAGCTAAATCAAGATGACATGAATAACTTAAACAGACCTATAACTATCTATGAAATTTATACAGCAATTGTAAATCTTTCAATTAAAAAAAAACCTGGAACCAAATGGATTCAGCACAAAATTTTACCAGACTTTCAAAAAAGGACTAATACCAATTCTCTCCGAATTATGTCACACAACTGCAAGGAAAGAACATTTCCAAACTTCCATGAAGCCTATAGCATATTGATCCCTAAACCAAATACTCATTAAAAAAAAATAGACCAATCTCACTGATGAACATAGATACAAAGATCTTAAGCAAAATACTTGTAACAGAATACAAATCCATGTCAAAAGATCATTCAATATGATCAAGTCAAATTCATTCTAGACATGCAGGAATGGTTTAACATAAGCAAATCAATAAATGTAATGAAACACATAAATGGACTCAAAGACAGAAATCACATGATCCTCTCAATAGATGCAGAAAATAACTTTTGACAAAATCCAATAATGCCTTGTAATAAAAATCTTGCTGAGAACATGAATAGGAATATCCCAGCGGAAAAGCCTATGGAAAACATAATTCCAAATGGTGAAAAGCTAGAAACCTTCCTACTTAGATCTGAAACAAGACAAAGTTGTCCTCTGCAACCATTTGATGTGGTTTGAAATGTGTGTTGTCCTCCACAGGCTCATGTGTTTGAATCTTCAGTTGTTTGGGAAAATCATGGCATCTTTAGGTGGTAGAGCCTTGCTGAAGGAAGGCAGTTATGGGAAGGGAGGGGATTGAGGTTGGCTTGCTCTTCCCTGCTTGAGCTAGTCAATCTGCTCTTGAGCGACCAGGAGATCTCAGCCCTCACTACAGCCTCAGTCTGCAGTGACTTAGGCTGCCTTCAGCTCTGCCAACCATCCATGTCTTTTCCACCATAATGGACTATATCTCCCTTCTGGAACCATAAACTGAATAAATCTCCCTTTTCTCCTTTAAGTTGCTTGACTGAGTGTTGTCTCACAGTAACAGAGAAGAATAACTGGTATAGAAATTGGTGCTGAGCTAGTTTGGGCTGAAGCAATCATAATAGGACTTTTCATGCCCTGCGCAATGTCCAACACACTATTGACCTCACAAAGTCTAGCATCGGCTAAAGGCACCAAGATCCTTGGAGGCAAGGGATTGACAGCCACAGTAGTGTTCCTATGCTTAAGGGGAACATGAGAAAGGGTTCAGGGAAATGCCACTGGGTCCTTATACGTCATCAGAGAGGAGGACCAAGAGGAGAGTTAGGCATGCACAATAAAGGACTCTCTGGGAATTGGGGGGGAGGCACTGGGAGATGGGGAGGGAGGGAGGGGGAGCAGGAGGTTCGGGGGGAGGAGGAGGAGGGGAGAGAACTGGTCTACCTATTAAGTTTGTATTAGCGGAAATAGTAATAAAAATGTTAAAAAAAAAAAAAGAAATTGGTGCTGAGAAATGGGGTATTGTTGTGAGATTAAAAGCATCTGGTTCCAGAATGTGCAGTGTTTTGAAGTCGAGGGAAATTAGTTCCAGAGGAGAAGTGGGATGTTATCGTGTGAGACTGAGAATCTGACACTAAAAAGTGAAGTGTGAAGCTGAGAGAAGTTAGTACCAAGTGGAGAAGGATGGTCATTGCTGTGATGTGGCTACTATGCCTTTGAAACTGTTTTTTTGGGAGAAATGTGTAGAACTTTGGGTCACACTGGGAAAGTCTTTGTGTCTTGGAGACAGGAATCAAGGGGCCAAACTTGTGAAAGTGTGAAAGAGACTAATGCTGTGAGAGACATAGGCAAATTGTGATGGCTCAGAGGGGAACAGAGATTGTATTGGGAACTGGATGAGGGGCATTGGTAGAGGATGTGATCACATTTTTCTCTTGTCCTGAAAGCTTGTTGAAGTTAAATTCAAGTGTTTGGTGGAGGAAGTTTCAATGCAAGGTAATCTTGGCAGTATGGCATGGCTACTTTTCAGTGCTCTTGTTTAGAGTTATGAAGAAAAAGAGCGAAAAATCAAGCAGAAAGAAGAAAAAAACTGTGAGGTTTGATGAGGAAAGATGCAATGGCAAACTTGAAGAGTTGAATCAGGAGGAGGCAGACAGAAAAATGACAGTTGTTGTAATAGATGAGCTCCACCACTGAATCAAAACCTATTTTCCATTTAGATAACAGAAGAAGCCTTATCCCAATGGCAAGACCCTCAGAGAAGGTTCCACCTATAAGAATGCAAATTCTTTTGGAAGAGATGAGATGAAGGTCAGAGTTCCCAGAGTGGGCAGAAAGAAGCTAAAACACCTGTGATTCAAGAGGGCCAATCTCCACCTGTAGGTTATAGCAGAATGTGGCAATGTACTCCACATGGTATGGGTTTTAGAAGCATCAAAGATGCAAGAAGGGGGAGGTCCTGGATTCTTCCTCTAAAGTTTCAGAGAATGGCATAAGCCAGGCAGTATGTCTGCAGGCAGGAAGTCTGCAGTTTAGAGGCTCAAGAAGGGCAGTTTATACTGTGGAATTAAAGCCGCACTTTCCATTGAGAAGTGAAGAAGTTAGAGATGCTAGAATCAATGTGGGACATCTGCCAAGAAGAGTTGTATATCCTGGGAGAAATCAACCCAAGAGGTGATGTGCTCTGTGGGAAGTTGTGCTGAAGGGGTGGAATAGAAGCCCTTTAGAAATGAGATGATTTAAATAAAAGGCTCATTTGTTGGACATGGAACTGCAGGATTTGGAATTACTTGGAGTTCCGCTGGTTTTAGGCCTTGTTATGGACCAATCTTCTTTGGATATGCCCCTATTTCTCCATTTTGGAATGGGAGTGTTTATTCTGTGCTATTGTATGTTGGAAGTATGTAACTTATCCTTTGATTTTTATAGGAGGCTTTGGTTTTTGGACTGTATTGGGACTACTGATGTAGTCTATGAGGACTTTTAACATTGGACTGAGTATGGTATTCACAATGATATGACAATGAATCTGTGGGTGCCAGGGGTGAAATACCATGCTTTGAAATGCAAGTTGTTCCCCACAGGCTCATGTGTTTGAATCTTTAATAGTTTGAAAAGTCATGGAACCTTTAGGAGGTGGATCCTTGATGGAGGAAGGTAGGGATAGGGGGTGGACCTTGAGGTTGATTAGCCCCTCCATGCATGAACTAGTGGGACTGTTCTTGAGATAGCAGCAGATTTCACGTTTCCATGATGTTTGCAGTGATTTAGGCTATCTTCAGCTTTTACCAGTCAGCCATACCTTTTCTGCCATAATGGACTGTATTTCATCTCTGGAGCCATAAGCTTAATAAATCTCCCTTTTATCCCTTAAGTTGCTTGACTTTGAGTGTTTTCTCACAGCAGTAGGGAACAGTAACTGGTACACTATTCCTCTTATACATTGTGCTTGAAGTCTGAGCTAGAGCAGTAAATCATGTGTGAAAGAAATAGAAACAGAGAAAAAGGCAAAGTGAGATGAAGTGGATGTAAATAGGAACAAAGTTAAGAAGCTAAGGTAACCCTATTTGCAAATGATATAATTATGTACTTGAAAGACCTCAAAAGATCTACCTAGAGAGTCCTAGAATTAATAAACAGTTTCAGTAATGTTTCAGGATAAAAATTTAACACAAACATCAGCAGTCTTCCTATATATTAAAGATGGACAAACTGAAAAAAATGAGGGAAGCAATTGCATTCACCATGGCCTCAGAAAATACCTTGAAATAAACCTAACCAATAAAAGGAAGTAAAAGACCTATAAAGAAAACTTCAACACACTGAAGAAAAAAATCAAAAAGACACTAGAAGGTAGAAAGACATACCATGCTCATAGATTGGTAGGGTTAATATTATAAAATAGTCATCCTATCAAAAACAATATGCAGATTTAATGCAATCCTGATTTTAAAAGCCCATACTTTCCTCCAAAAAAATTAAAAAATCTTAAAATCCATAAAGAAGTATAAGACACAATAGATTGCCTAAACAATCCTAAATAACAAAATCATGGCTGGAAAAATCACCATACCCAACCTCAAGCAATATTACAGAGCCACTGCAATATAAAACATAATGGAACTGACACATGGATGAATGGATCAGAATCGAGGACTTAGATACAAACCAACACACATACAATCACGTGTTTTTTGACAAAGGCAGCAAAAATACACACTATAGAAAAAAAGCTTCTTCAACAAATGGTTCTGGGGAAAATGGATAAATACATGTAAAATAATGAAATTTGATTTTTGTCTCTCACCTTGTACAAAAAAATCAATTCTAAATGTATCAAGGACCTCAATGTTAAACACTTGAAGTGATAAGTATAGGTCAGTATAAGACTTTCTTAACAATACCCTGTTCATGACAAAAATAAGCCAACAGTGACAAGTAGGACTTCATGAAATGAAAAATCTTCTGTTCTGAAAAAGAAACTGTTAAAAAATCACAAAGGTAGCCAACAAAATGGGAGAAAAATCTTTGGTAACTATATATTTGAAAGAGGAACTAATATCTAGAATATTAAAAAAACTCAAAAAATTAAACATCAAGAAAATAATCAGCCCAATTTTAAAAATAACAAAAGCTTTTCCAAAGAAGAAATTCAAATGTCTAAGAAATACTTAAAAAGTGTTCAAGAATCCTGGACATAATTGAAATGAAAATTAATACTACTTTAAGATTTTATCTTACCCAATCAAATGGCTAAGATGAATAAAACAAATAATTATAAATCCTGGCAAGGATGTGGGGGCCATGGACCTCTTATGCACTGTTGGAAGGAAAGTAAACTGGTAAAGCCCAGTTTGCAAATCAGTATGGAGGTTCCTCCAAATACTAAAAATTGACCTACTGTATATCGTTATAATAGCTTCTGGACATATTCCCAAAAGACTCACCATCATACTTCAGAGATTCTTGCACATCTATATTCACTGATGTTCAATTTACAACAGCAAGAATCAGTATAGATACCCACTAACTGATGAATGAATAAATGAAACTGTGGCATATATACACAATGGAATACTATTTAGCTACTAAGAAAAATAAATTTATGAAATTCACTGGTAACTAGATGGAATCAAGTATCTTAGAAAGAAAAACAGATACTGATGTTCTCTCTTATATGTGGGTGGTACCATAGACTTCTGAATTTATGAGCTTAATAGGAATACCTATATCAGCATGAGAGATATTATTGAGCAAGGGATGGGGAGGAGAATGGGGGATCAGAGAAGATCTTAGAGAGGTGACTGATTGCTTTGCAAGTTGCTAGGCAAGAACAACAATCAATAATCTAGCCGAGCTATGAAGCTGCAAGCAAGCTTCAGTGGCAAACATCCTGGCAAGAAGTGATCATCAATGTAATAGTGGCATGAATGTTATGGGGGTAACCAACTGCTTGCTGATTGGATTTAAGGCCTATTATTCAGCAGGGAACACATGGGTCAAGAATTTGTGGAGAGGAGAAATAGTACCTAAAAGAAACAATCTACTAAGATTGTTTAACTAAGAATTTTTAAACATGTATCACTATATTCATAGATTACAGAAGCTCTCAGCATTTGACCTAGAAAGTTTTCTTTGCAGTGGAAGGTGTTTGATACAGAGAATCATAACTTATCAGCACTCAGAGAATAAGTGACTGGGTATTAATTCATCCCTAAACAAAAGAACCTAGTCAACCCAGGGTCCAGGGAGTATTAGGTAAGAGGGGGCTATGAGAATGTAGAGCCTGAGGGCAAGGCGGGGTGTGGCCACATGGTGTTTTCTGTCTTTTTGAACTCACTACAGCTATCTGTACTTCCACGAGACCTTTACAAGAGTTTGCCTATCAACATTTCACCATGAAAGAGGAAATACAGTTCCCCCAGAGACTAATGAGAGTTAATGATGAATGAAGGTGAAAGAGAGCTATAGGAACTACTCTCTACAATGGTATGCCCACTGATATATTGTCCTTATTCCAGCGAGTGCACAGACACATAGCATTAGCAATAATCCAGATAGGATTAGTGGGCCACACATTGTAAGACTTGACAGTGGGAGGGAAGCTGGTAGGGAAAAAGAAAGATTATAGTGAGGAAAAAGTAGGTGATGGAAATTGGGTAATGAGGGGTGAAAATGAAAGGACCTCCCCAAAAGAATATAAATAAATTTTAAATAGGTGAAATAAAAACTTGAAAGAAGAAACAAAATAAGTCCCATTAAAAGCAATGATAAAAACTTGAAAGAAGAAACAAAATAAGTCCCATTAAAAGCACCAGCCTTTCATGTAGGATTAGCACAGTTTCTTAAAGCAAAGGATACTTGAGTTATGATGGACAAAATATGCTCATGGATGTAGCAGTTTGCCTGCATGACTGCTGATAAATCATCATCAAATGGCTTAAGGGAACAAGGTGCTTATTTTCTCCTATGATTCCTGGTTACAGTCGTTTGTCCATCTTAGCAGGAGAGCTGACACCAGCACCAGGGTTGAGGGAACTGGCTACACCATCTCTACATAATGGCTGAGAGAGGGATGGATCCTTACTTGCCAGACAACATGTCTGACCAAGTGTACACAAGGATGCCAACTCGCTCTACCAGCTTTCTGTATTTTATTCCAGAGCCTAATCCCACCCACCTTCCCCATCAGCCAGACAATCTCCTTCAGGTTTGCTCTGGGCTTAACCCAACCACTAATTCCCCACAAATGTGCCCAGAGCTCAAACCCTCAACTGTCAAGTTGACACCTGTGCCCAACTATGACAATGGACCTCCTCTCCCCTCATCAATGGAACAGTCAAATAAATGTCCAATAAAATGGAGCATTATAAGGATCACTAGCATTTAAAATTTTTTAACCAGCTAATCAAGCATTTTTACTTTGTCCAAGCAGCACTTCTACTAAAAGGGAGGGAGGTTATAAAAATATGAGCTATTGCATGAAGTAACCTCTCTCCACCTGATGTGGTTTGAGTAAAAAGTGTTCCTCCCCAAAGCTCATAAGTTAAAAAATTGCTGCCAGGCTGGTGGCACTATTGATTATGAGGACACTGACTTTATCAATAGACTTTTAGGAGGAAGTAGGTCACCTGGAACATGTCTTAGGCTGACGTCTTCTTCCTTCTCTTCTTTGTTTCCTAGCCACTAAGAGGTTACTCTATCATGATAGACTGAAACTTGGAAACCATGAATCAAAATACATCCTTAAGTTGTTTTCTTGGGAATTTTGTCACAGTAACAAGAAGTGACTAACAACCTCCTTCCACCTTGGAGGGATTTGCCAATCAAATAGTCGATACAAATGCAAGGCCAGTAAGGTAACAGTTAATAGTAAAGGTACAACTCTGGTAGGTACCTAAGCATGGAGTTTAGAGACCTTGTTTGCTTGGATGCCTGTTTTGTATTTTTCTTAATTTGAGTTTGCAATTGACTTATGATGTGCACTGGCACTTTTAAGAGATCCGAATAAAACACAGTGAGAGTTCAGAACAAATGTAAATGGCCTCCAAGAAAAGGGAGGGGAAAAACACGACCGTAATCTTTTTTAATGGTTGCAGAATGTGGGAAGGATAGATCATGAGCTCTCTGCATGGGGCCCTCAGTCTGATCGCAATCCAGTATTGTAATTCAGACATGACTTTTTATTTAATTTCTGACTGAGAAAGGGAAATTAGAAAGCAGCATTATCTCAGCTGCTTCCATATAATGAACAATATTTCACAGTGTCAGCCCCGGAGTTACCTTCAGAACTTCTTTTATGAGGCGGATGTTGACTCCAGTTCTAGGAGTGTATGAGTTTTTCCCATACACCAATTGCCTGTAGAGCAAAAACCTAAGCAAGGTTTTTAATTAGAAGTTGGTTTAGAACTCAGGCAGCCCACGGGTTGGCAGGTAAGGGAAGGGAACAGAAAGAACATCCATCCACGCAGGCACCGGAAGGCTCCACAACCTGATGAGGTTGCTCTGCACTTCCGTACCTGTAAGTAACAGTTCTCTTTCACTCTCCCAGTCCTGCTTGTTGATTTTATTTTTAAATAGGGGGAATTTATCCCATCTGTAATTAACCCTTGCATCTGGGCAGAGCCATGTTGCCTTCTGCTCCTTCTCCTCCCCACTCCCGGCCACTAAATACATAATGGTCTGATAAATATTTAAGCAGCGATGAGGGAGGTAATGTAAGTCATCCATTAGAGCTGCTGCCCAGACTGGCACAGGGGAAATAGTGGTGGAAAGTAGATGGAGTAAGTGTTAGAATCCTGGGTTGAGTAGTAGGCACCTGACCACAGAGGCACGGAGGCACAGAACTCCTCTTTGGGAGACCAGACTTGGGAGCCTTGTCTCCTACTGGCATTAACTCCTGTCCCCATGGGTCAGCTTTGCTGCTGAGAGGGACAGGACTGCCCATGTTCTAGATGGCAGATGGCATAGAGTAAGCCTCCTCGTTGGGAGGAAATAGCATTACCAGGATCCCAGGGACTGTTAACGTCTATACCAGGGCCCTAAGCTCCAGTTTGCCAATTTAATACAATTCCAGCATGATGATCAAAGGTGCCTCCTGTCACTTTTAAGTGTTGGAGTTTAGACATTAAATTACATGACAATCCCATCTATGAATTTCCAATAACATGCTTTGGCATGAGGAAGAGATGGGGCAAACTCTTCTTATATGAAACACATTAAATGTCAGATACAGGACATGGGAATCCTACTACAGAAGCCCCTCTTCCACACATATGTATGAGCGCACACGCATGGAAGTGTGTGCCAGTGTCTGTCAAGAATCGGTTTATATTAAGAAAATCAACAAACCACAATCCAGAACTTCAGAGACTCTCTATCAATCACATAGAACTAGGCCAGCCTAATCTCTCCCCATCCTGGAGCTCAGGGACATTTGCGGAAGAGGGGGCGGTAAGATTGTAAGAGCAAAAGGATGGGAGGAGCAACGATTTGCAAGATTCTCAACAATAGTTGGGGCCAAAGCAATCATAATGGGACTTTGCATGCCCTGCGCAATGTCCAGCGCACTGTTGCCCTCATAAAGTCTAGCATCTGTTAAGGGCACCGAGACCCCTGGAGGCAAGGGATTGACAGCCATAGTAGTGATCTTATGCTTAAGGGGAACAAGAGAAAGGGCTTATGGAAATGCCACTGGGTCCTTATATGTCATCGGAGAGGAGGACCCAGTGGAGAGTTAGGCGTACACAATAAAGGACTCTCTGGGAATTGGGGGGGAGGCACTGGGGGAAAGGGAGGGGGAGGAGGGAGTTCGGGGGTTATTAACTCACAGTTTTAGAGTCTTTGGTTTTGATTGGCTAGCACTGTTGCTCGAACTGGTGGGAGCAAATTACAGCACAAATGTGTGGCAGAATCACTGATCTCATGGTTGAGAATCGAAAACAGGGGAGGAAGAAAGAGTTGGATCGACCAACTCCTTTAAGAGCACACCCTCAATAACCTAAACATCTCGCCATGTTCCACCAACCAAGGCTATTGGCACCTCCTGATAGTATCAGGTTGGGGAGTAAGCCTGTACCATACAGACCTTTGGGAGCCATTTAAGATCCAAACCATGGCACATGGAACATTGTTCCTTGTTTTCTCTGAACTTCTCTTGTTCCTCAGAAACATATTCTTCTTGTTCTCCTGTAAGTTCACCCTTGAGTTTTAACACTAGCAAACATGTGAACTTCCTCAGGGTATAGTCTGTGTCTGACCCACGGTGATGACTAATGTTGTAAACTTGGCAGCATCTGGAACTACGAAGGAGACAAGCCCCCAGACATACCAAGAGGGGTTATTCAGACCAGATTATCAGCCTGTAAACCTGCCTGTAAGGTGTTGTCCTGATTAGGCTAATCCAGGTGAGAAGACCCACCCTGAGGGAGGGCAGTGCAATTCCCTAGGCTTAGGTCCTGGGCTGCAAAAACAGGAGAAAGCCAACTGAGCATGAGCTGCCCTCATTCTCTACTTCCCTGTTGTCATGATGAGCTGTACCCTTGAATTTTGAGTCAAATAAACCCTTGCTTTCTCAAGTTGCTTTTGTGTTTTATAAGTTGCTAATGTATTTTATCACAATACTAGAAAAAAATAATTACTGCACTCACCCGCCATGGCACTGACAGAGTTCTCAGCTCTTCATTGACTATATTCATATAGTTACGAGCTGTAGCCTTTATCTCAGAATGTCTTCTACCATAGCAAAAAAATTGTACTTGTCTTTATCAATGATATTGTTTTTTAAGTTGTCATTTAAACACTTTATCTATGTATTTTTATTCATTTGAGAGAGAGAGTGAAAGAGTGATAGGGTATTCTCATGTATAACATGGTTCATGGTCAGAGGACGGCTTTAAGAAGCCAGTTCTCTCCTTCCACCATGTGGGCATTTGGGCAGTGAACATTGGTTTTTGGGATTGCAAGCAGGTCCTTATCCTGAAATAATCATTTCCAAAAGAAGTCCCTTTTATATACGTACACACATATACCCGACATGAATTGAATATGATTTCTTCTTTAATTCCACATTCCTGCCACCCAAACACAGAAAGATCATATCTCACAGTTTATGATTTTTATCCTTATTAACTTTTTCTTTTTTGTAATAGGCAATTTAAAATTCAAAATGGTATCTATTATTTATTTAGTTAATCCTTTCTGTTTTTTCCATTTCCAATTGTCTGTTCACTTATTTCTTCATCAGTCATGCTCTGTATGTTATATGCTGGGCTAATTTGATTCCCAGTGTAACCTGGACAAATTCTGTCATTCTCCAGGAGGAATTGAATGTTATTTTGCTAACTACAGACACATCACCCAGGGACTCCCTGGTAGACACAAATAGGACATAAATCCACGCATCTGCCTTTCTCAAACTCCCAGGAGATGAATCTGAAGGCTGAGAAAGGAAAATACCCCTAAGGGCTTCACACTTCCAAGTTAGTTTGTGTAGTGACTTTCTCGCCTACCCTAGGCCCCAGGTCCGCCAGTGCCTAATGCTGGTGAGCTGTGCTCCTCTGGGGAGCAGCCTGAGTTCAGCCCAGCTGCTCCAACCCACCAGGCTTATGGGCCCCTATGGCCTTGATGTCGGCTTTCCTACTCACTGTGGTGCCCTTGGGACTTTTACTGTAATTCTAGATACTTCTTTCACCTCTTCACATCTACAATGAACCAGATGCACAAGTCTTTGTGCCTTGCTAGCCATTCGAAGGTTTAAACATAGGTTGGCCACATGTTCATTACACACACATACACACGCACACACTCACACATAGAGACAGGCATATACATGTACACACACATGGATACATATGAACTTGCATATACAACAAACATACAATGATATATACATAAGGTCGTATTATGCATAGTTCCATAAAATCAACATATGCTTGTATCTAGTAATTTATGCATGCATATGTTTTGTATATACATAGGCACAAACACAAGCATACGTACTCTAGAATCATAGAAAACATAAGATCTGCACTGCCTTAGTTTCATATACCATATGACTCAAACAATTTAGGGGAATAAGGAAATTTTAATTCTAGCTTATGATTTCAGGTTGCATTTGATTGTAGCTGAAGTTTTATAGGAGCCGAGAGAACTAATCACATAATAGTAAGAATGTAGATTGAGTAAAGACCAGTGTTGCTAACTAGCTTGCCAGAATACAAAATTACAGCTAGTTCTCTCTCTCTCTAGTTTTATCTACTAGCCCAGGGAATGGGCCATGTCTTCCCACATCAATTATGCAACCAAGACAATCTCTTGTAGGCTTGCTCAAATTTTGTCTTAATTAAATAATTCATGGATGTGCCCAGAGTCCCTTGTCTGAAATGTCAAGCTCACTTGTTGAAGCTGACATGCACACCAGTCTTCAGATGTCTGCAGAACTTCATGTGTGAGACACTTGGCTATATGCTGTACTAAGAATAAAGGTATGTCTGTTTGAGTGTGCATACACACATCCTGATATTGTGGACACATTCTACTTTGTTTCGTTTCCTGTGATATTCTTCTCTCGTTTTCCTCATAGCATCGAAAATGGCTGTTGGTAGTAATTTAGTTTTGGTTTTGGTGCATTCATAGATTCAGAGATCAGGCCTTTTGAATTCACCGTGGACTTTTGCTCCACAATAACTGTGCTCAATGTAGTCGATTTAAGTAAATAATTGTCTCTGTTAGTTAGGGCGGCTTTGACTGAATGCTCAGTTCCTATTGTCTAATTAGTCAGTCTTGTGGGATTGTGTTCTGAGAATAATTGTCCTGATCCTTCAAATGACCACCTAGCTAGTGCTGAGCTCAATCTCAGAGGGAGGTGCATGGAAAGGGGCAGCTCCTGGTCCTAAAGTGACAACCTCCAAGAGAAGAGACAGAATCTGATCTATAATCAAATTTAGGCTTAGTCTGGAAATCAAGCCTAGGATTAGACTGGGCAAATTCTTATTGACCTTTCTAAGCTTCAGTTTCTTCATCCTCAAAATGGGTTCAAGGATGGAGCTGAGAGGCTTGGAAGAGGAAAAGATGTGTTAGCTGAAGCTTGTTTCATTGTAAGTTCCCCATGACTGCTGGTATTATTACCAGACAATATGTAAGCACAAATTATGATATCTGCATAAAAGTTAACTCCTAACAGGACTGGGGAAGTCTGAAGATTCCAAGTCACCTTACCCTGATCTTTACTTCCCTGCCTTTTACATACTAAGCATGGGCCACTGGTTTTGAAGTACTTGCTGTGGAGCTTCCTTATATATCCTTAGGATAGGGGACTTCGGAAGAAAGAGAAGGCATAACTGGAGATGAATGTGACTTCCAGAAACTTCCTCAGAGGTGAATAGTGAAATTGCTGGCCTAATGAATTTCGCATGCATCATTTATCTTCTTGGAGACTGTCATTGACCTCAGTTTCCCCATCCCTGCCAGGATGTGGTATAAATTGCCAGGTTGAATGGTACGACATTGGTACATCTCAGGGCAGATAGCCATAATCTTTACTGAAAGTCAAACCTCAACTGAAACAGATGGCTAAATAAGCAACCAAAAATAAGATGAGGAAGTGGGAATATAGGCAGCTCTCAGAACACAAGGAAAACTCTTAATGTTTCACAGAAGGTAGGACTCAGTTATTGTGGGGAAGAAATGGTTGATTCAAATCTCTAAGATAATCCACCAGTGAACTTCTGTTTTACTCATGTCAAAGTAATCACTGATGATTGCTTTGGAGAAGCAAAGGTAACGAGAGCTATTCTAGAGTAATTGGGGAAGGAGATAGGAGCAGGATCTTTCCTCAATGACTTGTCTTGGTAATAAGAAGTCACAGGTCTGAGATTTGGATGTGCTCATGGGCTGATAATGGATATAATCACAGTCTGAATGTATCCTTACATTGAAGTCCTCATCTCAGTGTGATGCTATATAGACATGAAGCCTTTGAAACGTAATTAAGGTTACATGAGATCATAAAGGTGGAGCCCCTATCATGTGATTAGGGCCCCTCTAAGTATCAGCATTTTCCTCTGTCGTGTGAAGGCACAGAGAGGAGATACTATTTGCAAATGCCAAAGAGGTCCCTCTCCAGAACCAGTCCATGTGGGCATCCTAATATTAGACTTTCCCCTTCCAGAACTGTGAGTAAGAATGTTGTTTAAGCCACTCAATTTCCTGGACTGAGTAAGGCAAGGGTGCACATATATAGCCACCTTGATCTCTAGCTGTGACCTCTTCCCTAAGCCAGCAGTAGTGCCTAAGCCAGTATCTTCTTTCAGTGATCATCGCTGTCCATGGTAGTGGAGCCTGGAACATCTGCCTCAAAGCAGTGTTGTCTGCAAGAGCCCCATAGGGCTCCCAAAACATGTGGAAACAGCCCCTGGTGCAGTTTTGACCTCTGTCTCTGCACAGAGCCACATCTTTTCCTGCCTGCCAAGGCTCCTTCCTGTCTACTCTTTATCCATGGCTTCCCTGACCCCTGGACTGCTTGCTAAACAAGGTGGCTGCTGTGCTGGCTTCAGGTTGGGAGGCTAGTTTGAACTTGGAAGTTAGGTCAACTCATTTTTGGTCGTGAACTAACGGAAAACCATGTCCGGTCTCACCAGATCTTGTGTGTTTTCTGGGACCTTCTGTTAGATGAAGACTGAGAGCTGGATCATGAGGTTGGGCTGGCAGTGGCCCCATCCTTTCCCTCACCTATCTGAAGGTTCCCAAACCACCCGGCTAACTCCAGACTATCTTGATCCTGGGGTCTGATCAACCTTTTAGCCACAGTACTGCATCTGGATACAACTTAACTTTTTTGCAGAGACTTTCCAGTTGAACTAGAAAGATCTGGAAAGAAACTGGTAACTGGAGTTCTGTCAAATTTCATGAGGTCTTGATGTGAGATTCTTTACTGGGTTAATCACATGTCGATAGGGACAGAGGAATGAACAAAATGATAAGCTTCGCAAGTTGTAAGAGTGTAAGCTTCAAGAAGAGACGGACTAGAAGATCGTTGGTACACTTCTGCCCTAGACAAGCCCTGGACTTGGGACACTCGCAGTTGGCTTCATAGCACCGAGACAGTGCTCCCTGCACTGAAATAGCCTGCTGTTCATTGTCCAAGCAGAACTTAGAGAGAGCTGGAGTGAGGTCTAACTCAATAGGGTCAGGGGCAGGAGAAAGTTTTCTTGTCTATCTTCATGTCGCACCTGGATCAATAAACAGGTTTTTTAAATTGTTATTCATTTTACAACTCAATAAAGCTTAATTATGAGAAAGCAGGAAGAGAAGTAGAAGCCATGCTCACATAATATTGTATTCCTTGCAGCAATTCCTGTGGGGCCCTCACGCTTGCCTCACAATGTCGAACAAACCAAATTACGGGGACTATTCAGAATTCATTTAAAAACATCATTGAGGAGCATCATAATAAAAACACAATGAAGAAGACAAGCTTGGGTTGTTAATTTGTAGCGCCTGAGTGTTCATGGGGGTCTCAATGTGTGTGTGGGTGTGAGAGCACACGTGTGGCTCTTGATTGGTGCTGTCAGGAGCAGCCGGTGCTTCCCCGCAATGGACTGGACTGGCCCCAAGGGAACATGAACGGGCTCAGGGCCTGGAGGGAAGTATCTGTAAGCCCATCTCCTATTTGGCCAACGGTCAGCTAGGCAGTGTTGACGTTTGAATCTTAGTACAGTGTGTGGACAGGGGACTGAGCAATCTCAGGACTTAGGCTCAGAGAGAAAAAAATCAAGGGGTGCCCAGTTCCCTGCCTCTCACATTCTAGGGAGGTGAGCCCCTGTGTTCCAGTACAGACGAGGAGTCCCATACTCCATCAAGCTCTTGTCTTAGCAGGAGTATGCAAGAAGGTACTCAGAGTGCCAAAGCATTTAATTATGTGTCCATGACTACCAGATGTGCAGTGCAACTTTGCCCCTGCTACTCACATCAGCTACTCAGGCGCTCTGCTCCTCTGTTGGGACCTCACCCAGCATGGACTGGCATCTGGGGTACCTGACTTCTTGCCATTAACTTTTCCTGCAACTTAGAAGTGGTCTCCTATAGCCTGACTCCAGATCTGGCTTATTGATCTCATTGTACCTGACTTCAGCGTTGCCCTCAGCAGCCTGGGTTCTTCCCTCCTGGGCCTGCCGTTCAATGCCCATTTTTACTTCTTGGAGTTGAGTCAGTTTCACCCTCTATTCCATTTAGCCGGTTTCCTCTGTGGGACTTTGAGCCCATTGCATTGGGCCTTGGTTTACTCATCTGGAAAACAGGTGTGGTAAGTTTACTTTCCCTTCCATCAGGAGGTTTTTTTTTTCTGAATTAATTAATTCTCTTAATTAATTAATTAAGTAAAGCACTTTGAGATACTTAGACAAAAGGTGCACTAGAAGTGCAAATTATTATTTATTCTTAATGAACCCTTCTTTGAAGATAATTTACTCCTAATTCTGAAGGGAAACACAGTGGGCCCTAGGGGAGGAGAAAATGACAAGGTTGGTTTTTTTGTTTGTTTTGGGGGGAGCAAAAAGGGAGGGGAGGTTGTTAAATGTAGTTATTCTCTCAGTGGACTCATAGCGAGAGAATTAGCCAAGCAGGCTTTTCCACTGCTCTGCCACGTTGCCTCTGCTAGAGTTAACCCATGCAAGTGTGCGGGTGGGCAGCGCCAGACGTGGGCTGGCTTTTTAGAGCTAATCACTGCCTGGATATTTAAGATGAGGACGTTAGCAGTGCTGAAGATAGGAGGATAGAAGGAAGAGGCGAGAGAGAGAGAAAAGGAGAAAGAACAAAGGAGGTGAGGGGGCAGAGAGCAGATAAAGGAGAGAAGAAAAGATGGAAAAAAAACTTTTCAGAGTGCACCGTTACGCATTGTGGGGACTCCCAGGGACAATGGAGACCTCCCAGAGCTGGGCCCTCAGGAGCCAAGCTCCGGCTCTCTCTGCAGCCTTTAGGCTTCCTAACATCTTTGATCATCTCTGTGCTTCCAGAAGGTTCCCTCCTGTGCCCAGATCTTAAAGTGGGAAGAAGCTAGTTGGCTTGTCTTCAGTGCCCTCTATCTCACTACATCTGTCCCACCTCCACCCCACTAAGAGACCCCCCTGCCCCTCTTCTCATCCAGTGGCCCCTAGTTATTCCTCACTCCTTCCTCAGGATCATCTCAGGAACTCTGAGTGTGTATTGGGAGGAGGTGATAAAGGAGGCCATGCAAGAGTGTCTTCCTGGTGGTGGTGTGGGGGGGACATTTGTGGTTCAACAGAGATCAAGTGTGTGCACCTTAACTCTCAGGTTCAGAAGAGGAGGCAGAGAAGAAAGGTGTGGAAGGAGTCTTAATCATTTCCTTCCCATGCCTCTGTTGAATGTGACTCTCTTTTCTATGAAGATGGCTTGGTTTCTTTAATTACCGTGTCCCATCTAAAGCAGATAAACAACCACCTAAAGAGAACATTTATGTCATTGACAAGAAGAGGATAGCCACTCTCCTCGACGGTTCTCCTGCTCCAAGGTTCTTGCCTCTTGTAAGAACTGCTCTGGGGCTGGGCAGGGGATGGGAGGCTGGTCACCAGGTCTCAGGAGAGGGCAAATGAACTGATGGGCAAATGGATAAGATCCAAGAAATGCATGTACAAGCTCCCGTCTGAGAAGGTGGTTTTTCATAAGACATCAAGTCTCCTGGAGGTGTGGGACTTTGGTAACTGAAGACTACAGGACCATAATGGCTCACCTTGGGTAAGTTATTGAAGTATTTTGTAACTCAGTTTTCTCATGAGTAATGCTAGCATCTACAAAGGGCTGTGGGTTAAGTGAATGAAATTGCTATAAGCACTTGGATCATTGGGCTGTGTACCAGTTACTCTTTCTTTGTTGCTATGACACACCACTCAAAATCAAACAATTTAAGGGACAAAGGGAGATTTATTCATCTTACAGTTCCAGAGGGGAGATACAATCTTTCAGGGTAGAAAAGGCATGGCTGGCAGCAGAAGCTGGAGGAACGCTGAGAGCTGCAAAGACTCTGCCAACTATAAGAACAGACCTCTCCCAGAAGTAGGGTGGAGCTAATCCACCTCAAGGCCCACCCCCTATGACTGCCTTTCTCCAGTAAGGCTCCACCTCTTAAAGGCACCATGACCTTCCCAAACAACTAGAGATTCAAACTCATGAGCCTGTGAGGGACAATTCACATCTCAAACCGTGACGGGCTGCCTTGTGGATGTGCTCTCTGCACCTTAGTCAGTATGACTGCATGATTATAGCTCATGGTTGGAGATTAGGCCTGTTGGTATATGTTATGGCTCGCACCTGAGGTGTCTCCATAGATTCATGTGTTGAATGCTTGTTCTGTGGCTGCTGGCCCTGTTCTAGAGGCCATGAGGCCTTGGAAGGTGGCCCTGGCTGGTGGAATTGTAGATTGCTAGTCTTTGACCATTTCAGCCTAGCACTTGGTCTGTTCTCTCTACTTCATGGGCAGCAGTGGCCTAAGAAGCTGCTCACAGAGGAAGGAATCTCCGTGGTTTTAGAGGTCTTTGCTCTCACAGTTGCTGAGGAAAGAGAGGAGCATGAGCAAGTGAAATCTGAGACGAAGCCCATCGGTGTCCAGGAGAGTGGGGTAGAGTTCTAGAGGTGAGGGGGTTGGGATAATGCCTCATGTAAGAGGCCATGTTGCCAAATGGCTAGAGTATCAGAGCAATGCTGAGACTCTGGATCCAGTCTAAATTTCCATTGGTAAGTTGGCAAGTTACTTCCCTTTCAGTCCCTAGCCATATAGGGGCAATAAAAGAACCTGAATCTGTGATCGTTGTCATGACAAAGTTGATAATACACGTGAAGCAGTTGGCACAGTGTCCAGCACACGAAAGCCACTTGATCAATGCTGTTTGTTCTTAACACACTGATTTTCAGATGGACCAGGGAAATGTCTGTTGTTGTGAACTATGCCTGCTAAAAAGAAAAAGAGACCTTTGGTTTATTAGGCACCTTCTGTGTACCAAACTTGTTCGGGATAAATTGTATGATTAAATAATACTAAAATATGTTTTTTGAGTGGTTAACTTGTAACAGATTAATCTGCTAAGAGAATCCCTCCAGCATTTATTAAGTACTTACTATGTGCAAGATGTTGGTGAAAATTCAAACCTGTTTGAGGGAAAGTCATTGTGCTTAGGGCAGGAAGTTAGTTGGGATTGATTCTTACTGGTGTCAACCTTTGGAGGGGATTTTGTGCAGTTTAATCCTGGCAAAGGAGCCTTGGTTGAACTTTTGAGGACCCTTCAAGTCCTTGGTTCTATAGGACAGTATAGGAGGGGAAGGCAGATTATTTTAAAAAATGTGAACCTTTGCCATTAATGTTTATCTTTGTTTATGTCAATGAAGAAATATGCTAATTTGAAGTTTTCAGCAGCTTCTCTGTTCCAGTAAAGAAAGAGACTCTTTTTAGTTCATTTTGGAAAATATCTTGCTTTATTTCATCCCCATGATGATTTATAACAAAGTGAAAAAATATGAATTATAACTGAACTGGATTACTAATATGTAACCCATAGCATTGCTTAATTTGCTTTGCTATTAAAGTTTTAATAGAAAATATCATTTGATTGCAATTTAGAAATAAAATTTGATTTCCATATTATAACTAATATGAGTAATAAGCCCCAAAATGTGTAATCTAGCAGGCATTCTATTAAGACAATGAATATGTTTCAGATGTTGCTGGCATACTAATTCAGAGCCCGTTGTCTTGTTACACTAGCAGGTTAGCTTTCCTGAGCACTTGCTGACCTCACCCAGACAGCCTAGCCAGCAATTAGTCCTCTGCTCTATTAGCCCTTTGGAGCGCCATGATAATTAAAGTGTTATGCCTCTTTAAATGAAGTTGGCTTCTGTGCCGGGCTGAATTACTCTCAGAAGAGTACCTCCTTCTCTATCTAGTCTGGGGCTGGAGGTAGTTCTGGCACCCTAGGCTCTGGACGGGGACCTGGGGCTCCCTTTCTCATAATACTTAGCATGTCCAAGTCCCCAGGCTTGTTCGTCTCACATAAGTACAGAGGCTGTGTGCTGTCCTTTTTGCAACTTCATTCATCCTTCCGTTCCTTCAATGATTACAAATTATACGTTGGTCCCATGTTAGATGCTAGGGTTATCCTGGTGATTAGGACAAGACACAGCACTTATTCTCATTGGATTGAATCCTGACAGAGAATGCATAAATGGATGGTATGGAAAACAGAAATGCTTCTGAACACACAACAATAAAGGAGGCAGCCCATGTTGAATTTCCAAGGAGTGCTTCCTCCTAGATGTTGGGATGTACAGAGCAGGAGTTACACACAGAAATGAACTTACAAGACAGCAAGGGGAGAGGACACGGAGAGTCAGTCACCGAGTTTGCTCCTACCCATTATTTGTACTAATCTTATTGCCTGGTGGCCCTTCTTCAGGTGAGTCCATGCTAACTCAGGCTCTCCTCAAATGTCCACCCCATCACTCCTGACCCATATCAGTTATCTTCACAGTAGCTCTGAAGATGCTATAATATGTATGAGTTGGTTTATTGTCTCTCTTCTCCAGAAGAATATGACTTCATGTGGTCAAAGGATCTGTGTCCTCCAGGCCTGGAATGTTGTACAGCACAGCCTCTAGAATCATATTTTTTGAATGAATTATTGGCTCCTACAACCAGGCATATGGTGGCATCATACTAAAAAGGATGGCTTGCAAGCAGGAAATGTTGAATTAAGGCTAAATGTGAATTTGATAATATTGATGTTATCAAAAGGCTTCATGGATCATGCCACTTATTTTTAAACATCCTGCTTCCCTTTTAATAAGTACCTGCTCTAGTGACCAGTCCCCATTCTTTTGTTCCTGACAGCCAACAGTTACCTTTCCATAGCTTTTGTATTAAGAAGTATAATGAGCATCATCAGTTGGGTCCATTAAAAACTAAACTGATGCTCTGAGCTGAGAGTTTTATCAGATCATTAACAAAGTGCCTTCCAAAACTCAAAAAAAAAAAGTACCTGCTCTTAGAATTTTCAAAGGTAATATTTACTTTTCTTTGTATGAGTGCCTGGGGCATCCAGAGTTGGGAAAGCTGGCATTGCTCTGCCCTTGGGGTGTTGGCAGGCAGAATGCCAAGGCTGCAGACAACAGTTCTGCCTCCCTTCTAGCTCCCGCTGAGGGCAAGGATCCCCAAGGGACAAGAGAGCCTTTATCAGGTGATCTGTGGGCACCTGAACTTCGTAGCATTTCGAAAAGGCAGGCAGAGAATGAGACAGTGGGTGGGATCCATTTTGAGGTCTTCTGTTCAGTGGTGAAATCATTACACTCACTGTGGCGTGTTCCTCACAGGAGGTCTCCTTTGGAGGAACCTGTCTTCATTCTCATCAGATTTGCTGTTGCATTGATTACTTTTCTTGTCCCTGTGACTAAATAGTTGACAAGAGTTGGCTTAAGGGAGGGAGGATTTATTTGGTCTCATGACTTGAGGGGACATAATTCATCCTGGTGGGAAAGGCATTGCAGTGGTCTAGCTCTGAGGTGCCAGGAGTGACTAGGAGTTTGCTCACAGCTCAGCAGACCAGGAAGTAAAGAAAGAGAACGGGACCAGAAAAGGGACTGGGCTATAATCCGTATGCTTCCCCACTCCCAGTGACCCACATCCTTCGGCTAGACCCCCATCTCCTGAAGATCCTAAAACCTTTCAAAACAGTGTCACGAGTTGGGAACGAAGTGTTCAAACACATGGGCCTGTGGGGGATATTGTGTATCTAAACAACACCAGTTGATAACTCTCAAATCTCTAAGTCCAGATTGAATGGTGACCTGCTACCACCTGTCTCAAGACATCTCCCAAGTTTACCAGCCCAACTTGTCCCAGCAGAGCTCCTGCTTTCCTTGAGGCTTACTGACTGTGGCCGAGCTTCAGATGAATACCACCAAGCCAGGATCATACACCAGGATTTCTTCACTAGATGCTACCTTTTTGCTCATCCAGAAAAAGTCTACAGCCTCTAGCTAGCTGCTGCCCCTCCTCGGCTCAGGCTTTGTGGATTCTTCCCTGGATCACAGGAAGCAGTGGTATCGCCTTGACTCCACACTGTCCCTTTCCTCAAATAACTATTTCTCTTGCTACCAGGATAGAAGTCCACACAGATTTTATCAGGCCTCTCTTGAAAACCTTTGGCTGCACAGAACATGTGACTCACAATACCCCCTCCCATCCCCAAAGCTCAGGGAACACTGAAGAAGAGGGAAGGAGACTCTAAGAGCCTGAGGGTGCCAGGATGCTGCCCCAAAGCATTTTCTGGATATGTCAGGGCAGCTGCATCCATGCACTGTCTGGAGCTTAGTGTACTTCCACAAGGCCTGCACAAGATTTTACCTATCAATCTTTTACCATGGAAGGGGCGAGATCTCAAGAGGTACCACGCCACCCTGAGGGCCACTAAGGCAGGATGGCATGATAGGAATGTAGAGCGCAGGGAAGTGCTTTCTCAATGGCACACTCCTTGATATTTCACTCATGCTCCAGCAAGAAAGATTTACAGATCACCCAGATGAAGCTTGATGGACCCCACACATGGGAAGATGAGAGAGTAGGAGGAAGACTGGTTGATAGGGGGAGGAAGGTCTGCAGTTGAAGGGATATGAGATTGGGCAATAAGGGATAAAAATGGCATAAAATATTATATTCACATGTGAAACTCTAAAAAGATAAATATTAAAAGCAAAGCAAAGCGAAACAAAACAAAACCTTTCAGTTGCTGACTTCTCAGGGTTTTTTGCCTGACGTTCAAGTGTCTGAACTTGTATCCATGTGGTTGCTCAGGATCTGCCCCATTCCTGGATTGCCAACCTCATCACGCTACATTCCCACTGCTTATTTTCCAACTAGACTGGAATTTTCCCAGATCCTTGAACATGTCGCCATGCTTCGGTTCTCCCTGTCTCTGCATTTTCTACCCTGACCTCCACCTGTTAATCTCACTGACCACCTCTTCTCTGGCTAGGCTCACGTGCCCCCTCTTCTGAGCTGCATCCCCAGAGCCTCTGGGTCTGGCGCCCCGTGCTCTCTGGCTCTATTTTTGCAGACAGAAGAATCTGTTGCATGAAATCCTAACAGTTGAAATTGTGGTCAGTGTCTGGTGGAGTTTTGTCTTCTCCGTGATTAACCCACTCCCCAGCATGCAGCAGATTCACAACACTCCTTAAGTGAATGAACACAAGTCCCCACTCTCACCCACTACCTCCACTGAACCCAGAGAGGTCAGGCTGGGGAGGATGTTACGATGGCCTCCACAGCCTCTGAGGAGACTGCACAGCTTGCAGCCTGGCAGCCTCTGCCTATGGCAGCCACCATCAGCACCTGGGCTATTAGCTTCTAATTATGACCCTTCAGTTCTCCTTAGTTTATTCCACTGTGTCCCTCGGCCTTGGACCATTTCATCCTATCAAAGTGAGATACAGGTGTCAACCTGACAGTTGAGGGTTTGAGCTCTGGGCACATTCGTAGAGAATTAATAGTTGAGTTAAAGGAACCTGTAGGAGCTTATCTAAATTGATAGTGACCATGGGTGGGACCAGTCCCCAGGCAGGTGAATAAAATGAAGAGAACTGTTTGAGAAAGCTGGTATCCTTCTGTCTATTTGGCCAGACATGCTGGTCTGGCAAGTAAGGATTGTCCCTCTTTCCTCCTATGTGGACATGGTGTGGCCAGTTCCCTCGGCCCTTGGTGTTGCTGTGTGCTCTCCTGCCCGTAAGCTAGACAAGGAACTGTAACTGGACTATTGTAAGAGAGAATAATCCCCTTGTTCCCTTAAGCTGTGTGTCATGATTTTATCAACAACCAGGCAGAGTAACTGCTATATACCTCCTCACACCCTGGACTAGACCAGGCTGCACGCTCTGCCCACTGTCTTGTCTTTCGGTCTCGTCCTCCCACATTTCCTCTATACCTTCCTTAGCCGAGCTCTACTTTAAAAAGTACTTTACTTTAAAAAGCCTACTTTAGCTTTTAATCTTTCCTCATAAATTAATCTCTCCTGCCACCTAATCATGTCTGGTGCCCTTCCCTGAACTCTCTCCACCTTGCCTACCCCTGTTGGGTAATGACATGCCCACCACTGAGCTGGCTGCAATATCCCAGGCTCCATCTTCCCCCCACAGACACTATTTCCTTTTGGCTTTGTGTTCTGGTCCCTGCATATGCACACCCAAATCACCTAGCGTTTCTTATTTATTTCTTTCCCATCACAAACTCATCTAATTTGTGCTCTGCACTGGGGCTGCAGCCCTTTTAGTGGGTTCCTGCTTTGGAGTCCTTACTCCCCTTATTGAATCCATCTCTGTCTTTATGATAATTTTCCCTCCCTGTGCCAATGCTTGCGCCCCTCTAAGTTGAATCTCATTTGGGTTCATCTTACCCTAATGGCTCTATTTTTTTTCCAGTTGTCGATCACATTTCCATGATCCTTTCCAGGCAGGGCACTAGCTGTCGGCTTTGTGACATTTTCTCCATAAGCACTAAGGAAAAAGGTGGCTTTGACGAAGTGGGTCACTTTTATTGAGAAATGCCACTGTGCTGCTCTGTCTCAACTCTTTGGTGGGAGGCACCATCTCTCCCTTGAGTGAAAGTCCGTCATGAAATTCTCTTTCATCAATTATTATATAGACACTACTTACTACATACATGGAATTTATCTTGAAAGTTTGTGCCCAATAATTTTGAAGAGTCTGAAGAACATGTTCAATCCCTAAATCCCTAGACAGCTCATTGATTTTCCTCTCTTGTTTTGCTTCAGCTCCTGTCTTGACCTGCTGACCCATAAGAAGTTGCTGTGGTGATGTGACTCGTGCTTGATAGTCAGGTAGGAAGATGGACAGGTGATCAACACAGGTGGATGGAGGAAGTGGAGGGTCAGGTGTGGGAGAGACCTTCTGCCAATGAAGGGCAGCTGATGTCAGGGCTCCTCCCATTCCCTAATGGTTGTGTTACCTTCTGAGTCTCCAGCTCCTCATCTGTAAAGGGGTGAATCATGAAATTTTCTACGATTGTCAGAAATAAAAAGACAAGAGTTGGGGGTATGACTCAGTGGGGAGAGCTTGCCTAGTGCTCTTATGAAACCTAGGGTTCTATTCTAAGCACTGTAAAAAAAAATGACACGAAACATTGACAGGGATCTTGACTAGCACTCAATGTAACTCCCAACCTTGCTTTCTTGGAGGGGTCGTTCCTGTTCACAGATATGTCTCCCTAGATGCTTCATGGCCTAAAACCCACCATTACTATCATGCACTGGCTCTTGCTTTAAGAGACAGTTATCACCATGGTATCACTTTGGCTAGTATCACTGGGAAGAATAAGCTGTCATCAGATAAGTGAAGTTGGTTAATGTGAGGAGGTGGCTTTTGGGCAGAGTATCGGAAGGTCCATGGTCTCTCCTGGATGAGAGCTCTACTAGAGGGCAGCATGGAGGAGGAGGAGCAACATGTTAGGACTAGATGGTTAGGATGTGACTCAACTCTCCAGTGTTGTTAGAACTCAGTGTGGGATGATTTCCGCAGTTTCGGCTGGTGAGGACGCTCACCATGTTCAAGGTGAGCCTAGCAGCACTTTGTCCTCAAAACATGCCCACTTTGTTCCCAGCACCGGGACCTTCTGCCAGCTTCTTTGAACTGTTATTATTTATTTCTCACTCAGTAAGGCTCCAAGTCACTCTTCTCACATGCTCTCCTAAAATAGAGAGCTATTATCTCCGCTGCCTTCCTTTTATCTCCTCATCTGGCATCTCCATAGATTTAAAAAAAGCAATTTAATTGGCCTGGCATGATTTGTAATCAGCGCCTGCTATTTACTACTCACGACTTTACTCCCCGGCAGCTTCACAGTTCCCCTCCGCGGCGCACCCTTGACTTGCCTGGAAGGTGACTTGGATTTTATGTTTCTTGAAAGGGTGATGCGTGGGCTTTAATGGACCTAGCCAGACATAGCGGCATTTTTAAACACGCACACAGATGCTTATAAAATGGCAGGTTTCGAGGTTCCCAGGCCTACCTCCGCCACCGATGGAAGTGCAATACCGAAGCAAAGGCATAAGCCTTCCAGGCCTCCTTTCTGTTAAAAGGGAAGCACTCAGATATAACTAACTTGTCTCAGTGAGTAAGGGCTGCCTGGAGAACTTGCTACGGATCAGGGGTTCAATCGCTGCCTTTAGATAGCACACAATCACATGAAAGACTAGGCCCAACTACACGTCTGGCTGGTGCTAAGCTAAAGCGGTGCTTCTTCCCAGGATCCCTTGTACTTAAAAGAGACCACGTGGTAGTCTCTGGCCAATGAGTCATAAGCTTTCTGAGTACATGGGTGGGAGAGATTTTTGTGAACTCTGCCTTCCTGATCCCGAGGCTGCCTTCTTGGGATCTGAAACACGACACGACGTGCAAAATAGCAGCCACATTGCAACACGAGGCAATAGGGTGAAAATTAATTTAAACATTTTTAAAATTTATTTATTTAGTGAGATGTGCATATGTGTATGTGCAT
The DNA here is from genome assembly GCA_023101885.1 of Typhlomys cinereus. Lineage (NCBI taxonomy): Eukaryota > Metazoa > Chordata > Mammalia > Rodentia > Platacanthomyidae > Typhlomys > Typhlomys cinereus. The sequence goes on along the minus strand of JALPQD010000283.1, from coordinate 1,815,533 downwards.
GCTTATGTGTGTATCATAGCATACATATAGAAGTCAGAAGATAACTTTCAGGAGTCAGTTCTGCCCCCCATCACAGGCTTAGTGACAAGTGTCTTTACCTGCGGAGCCAGCTTAAATTTTGTCTTTATTGGAAAAGAATGACTTCAGGCGGGTATCACCAGATTTCACTCGCCCTGACTGCCTTCACCTCATCTTGGGGGAGCGTGATTCATCAAAGCCTTCCTCCTTGTCCATCCAGTCCCTCGCTCCTCTGTGTGCTGCCTGTGAACCGATAAAATGTAAGCTATGTTTAGACCCTACTTTCCGTCTCAGAGAAACATCTATTTCGGCATCCCATATAGAAAATGTCCATTTCCAGTGTAATTGCTACGAGGTAGACCTTAAATAATCTTGGCTGTTGAGCGCTTGTTTGACTGCATGCTACCTCTCTTTTATTAAGTTACAAGTTTGCATTGCACAAAGATGATGTCTTATGACTCCTTCTGTCCTTTCATGTTTTACCAAGAACCTGTACAATAGTAAGTGCTTGATAATATTAATTACTTTGATGTGTTTCACTTATAAGAGCAGTCAAAGCCAGTTCCTGCAAACTCTATTAAATATACTGAAAATCCTGTCACGGTTTCTGCACATTCATGAAGACTGCATGGGGCATCAGACTGCACCTAACTTTTCTAAATAGTTGCTTGTGTACATGTATCTATACGCATTTCCTTTCATAAGCTGAATAACTGAATGACTTTCTCTTCTGGTTTTCAGGAAGCTCCCAGTTAAACCTAGTTCAGTGAAAAAGGTCAACTTTGGCTTGGCTTCCCTGCTTTCTCCTGTTCTCTCTATAGTTCCTCCTGATTTGCTCTTTTTGTTTTAATGTTCTAATTTTATTTCTGACTTTATTTTGTTTTTATATTTTGGTGGGGAAACTACAAGGTATAAATTATTCATAAAACCAGAACCCCGGGTGAACATACTGTTTAGTTTTTATTTGTTTGGTTTTTCAGATAGTTTTTCACTATATTGTCCTGTACTGACTTTGGACCTGCTTTGCAGTCAAGGTTGTCCCTAGTGCACTATCCCCTCCTTCAACTTCCTGAGTACTGGATTATAGCTGTGTACCACTATGTCCCTGCTTGAACCTACTCTTGAGAATTAAAAAAAAAATCTTCATACTACTTAGTTCTGTTAGTTTTCCTTCACTGCGACAGATTCCTGAGAGAAACATTTGTTTCTCACAGCTTCAACGGCATTAGTCCAAGGTCCGCTGGACCTGTCACTTTGCACCTGAGACAAAGAATATCATGACCACAGCACCATGTGATAGAAGATGCTGTTCACCTTCTTGTGTCCAGGAAGGCGAGAAGAACATTGCTGATCTGACCACGCTGGACCTCTCCACCCTGACCTATTTACTAGACAGCCAACACCATCTACTGAGTCCTCACATCCTCCTATAGAGATACAGGCAGAGGAAGGAGAAGAGGAAGAGGGAGTGAAAGAGACAGAGATGGAGATGGAGATAAAGCAAAGTAACACCCCAGTGACCTGCTTCCTCTAAGCACTCCACACTCTCAGTAGCCCATTGATGAAGTTAGTATGCTTGTAAGGATCATTCTCAATAATGCCACCAGTTGAAGACAAATCTTTAGCACATGAGCTTTCTTGAGGATATTTCATATCCAAACCACAAAATTAGTGCACCACATTCTTACTGTAGTAAGAAGGCTATTGAGCTTATCCCCCCAATAGTAGTCTATATCCTTCCCATTAGAATTAACTTCTGTTTTTCCCTGTTCTGTTTACCCTCTTTTTGGGAACCACAATTACAGCATTCAGCTCCCCACCCCCTTGGCTCCCTAGTCAGCTGATTTTGTGGTGTCTTGTTTGGTGCTATCTTGTTTCTCTTAAGGAATTCTGTCTTCCCGGGGAAGGATTTATTGCATTCCTTCGTTCCCTTGACAATGAGCAGGAGGTGGCTGGTATATAGTGGGCGGTAAATAATATCTATGAAATTCTGTTTAGCAGGCTCCCATAGTTTAGATAACATCCTGTGTGGTGTTTATGAGCGTGTTCTCATTCAGGAAACGCAACCAGGATAGTCTGTACCCCCAAATCCCAAGAGTAGTGTTTGAAGAACCTGCAAAGCCATGTGAATGTGGTCCTTCCTTTCCTGAGGTCCCGAGGAGAGGAGCCCACAGTGGCTTCGTGGTGTAGGAGAGGCTACAGCTCAACATGCTTGACTATGTCCAGCATCAATATGACCCTCAGGAAGGTCCATCTGCCCATCTGTGCTGACTCTTCCTCTCTCACCATCCATCATAGGGTTAGTTGGGCCAAGTTTGAGATGTGAACTGGTACAAACTTCCTCAGATCGTGCTGGAAGGTTACATGGGAAAATGAACTTCATGAAATTCAGTATGACTTCATGCATTTAGTCTGGCTAAGTAAAAAACTTCAGAGATATGTTCCATAAAATAATCATTTGGCCTAGTGAATACTCTTTTCTAAACTCAGCAATGGTTTGTTTCATAAATGTTTATCAGTTATACATAAAAGTGAAGAGTTAGAAATTCATTTGCAGCTTCTGTAAGAAGTATGAATTATTTTTGGCTCTCAATCTTAGATTTGTGAAACTGTGATTTTCTGTTTCTGTATAATAGAAATGACTCTAGTTGTCTACCCCTCATTTTTCCAGAGGTGGGAAACAAACATGACCATCTCATGAGAACTTACCACTTCTCCAAGCAGTCATTTTGATCTAACTTTTATGTGGCTTCCTGGGGTGATCTAGTACCTTCTGGTCACGGTAGAGAAGTACCTCACAGACTATTGAAGTTCATTTTGCCCTGTGAAGGCCTTGATGTCCATTCCACCCTGTGGCTTCTGTAGTGCATAACTTAGGTGGCTTCCAGTTGCCAAGAAAATGTTCTTGCCTTCTCCTTGTCCCACTGCCAAGCTCCTGTGCCTCTCTCCAGCCACTTCTGCATGTCTTTGGGGATCTTGATGATGAAGATGGACTTCTCCACTGAACACCAACCAGGCTCAGCGGTTCTCAGAACTGGTCTAAATATCTGGCAATACACCCTCAATCACTGCTGATCTGCTCAGACACCACACAGGACAGGGGGCATCTCTCCACCTTGATCTACCTGCTAGAGAGCCAACACTCTCCCCTGAGCACTCGTATCCTCCTATGTCTATCTGAAGTTTGCACTTGGGCTTTCAGTCGTTCTCCATCTCCTAATCACTTTCCCTTCCTCCTGTTCCTTCCAGCTCACAGGGGTCGGTGCTCTGGGCTTCTGGTTAGAGATCTGCTCACTCGGTCCCATTTCATCTGATCTTTCTTGCCTACTATGCGATCTTCCCCACCATCCCACCTGAGGTAAGGAAACATCTCTCTGCTTGTGTTCTGATACCTTGCTTTATACCTTTATTCTCCTGAGGATTTTTTCTTCTCTTTTATTTTAAAAAACTTCTAAAATTTTCTTTGAATGACATATTTGAACATATTTTAAGTTACAATCTGGTGTTTTCATTCTTGTATATATTAGGTATTGATCAATTGAGAGTAATTACACTTTGAAATTTCTTAACCTATTTTTCTTAATGTATTTTTAAACTTAGTTCTTTAACATATATTTCTAAGTCTGTCCATCACCATAGACTTTCTTGTCATTTCTCTGTGGTAAACACATTCAATTTCCTGTCATCTGATGATTTTGACCTTGTTAGGACATCAAAAAACATCACCTGGAATTCTGAGTTGGACATTGGTACCATATTTGTGGGTTCTGTTTGCACTCCCCCTCCTGGTCATCCAAGTGGTAAAGGAAGAAAATGTTATATAAGTCTCCAAGAAATACCTCTCAGTTGTTACTTTGAATCCTTGCCAAGGATACTCGATGATTACACTGGGAAGCATAACCTAGTCCAAAACGTCCCAATGCTGGCTGTCAGTGGTTGATAAATCTGTAGAAGGTAATGCCCTTTATGGGATACAGCAGGATACTGGCGCTCTCAGCATTGGCTGTGAGTAGCCTGAAGGAGCAAGATGCAGTGGCCGTCTTATGCTCCTCGCCCCCTGCCTATAGTGCAGGCCTGTCCCTCCAGTTGAGCTGCCTGTCTCTTCCACAAGCATCCTCCCACTGCACGCTAGAGGCCAATGGGCTGCTGAAGATGTTTTCAAGTGTCCAGGGAGCACAACGTGTGTATGTGGACCCTGAACAGTGGCGGGGGCGGGGAGGGGACGACTCAGGTGGGTCTCTGCCTTAAAATTTTTGGTCACTCTTCTTCAGAATCTGAGCTGACCATTGAGCAAATAACCTTTTAGCATTGCTCACGTATCCCCAGTCAGTCCCCATTATGCGGAAGCATTTAGAGTCTGTGGTGCTAACCACTACACCATGGAACCACATTATATTGCTGACATTCAGTAAGGCAAAACTTTGGTTCAGTTAAATTCAAATGTAACATTGCAAGAAACGTCAATAGAACAATTTTCAATGAAAGGGAAGGATGAACGGTTCAATTCTTAAGCTATAATTTCAACTAGTATAAAATTTTTTATTGTCCATAAAAATAATTTTTAAAATTTATTACCTACTTGTGTGAACAAAGTTTCTTAGGAGTGGTGGGAATGGGCAATGTGAAAAAGAACCATCGTTAAAAGGTATTGATTGGGAATTGGTAGGTGGTCATTTCAAGCCTAAAGCAATTTGAAAACATTATGCTCATGGAGGCAGGTTCAGATTTCTCACTGCAAAGTATGTTATTTGAAACTTTTACACACAGTTAACATTTAACATCTTTCCCGATGCTTATTTTCTTATTGTAATTACATAATATAAAAAGGTAATGAGATAAAAATGACCTTTGCCAGGCTCCAGAGAAAGGTTTCCATCCCTTCCAGTTTATCCAGCATGCAGCATGAATGCTATGACTTCGTGTGCCACCATGCAAACATGCTTGGGAAATCCTGTTCTGCTGCAAAGAGTGTGTACACTGGACGCCGCCCATCTAGGGATCTAATTCCATCTCTGTCACATCACCTGTGTAGCTTTTTGCAATATGCTTCGCCTCAATTTCCTCATCTGCAAAATGGGAACGCATCTTTTGATTTCAGGATTGAGCAGACATCCAGGGACCCACGGTGGCACCACAAGCTCATTCCTGCATCTAGCTGTGTGACCTTGTTTTTCTGAAGCCAATTTCCCCAGACTTAGGGATTCCTGTGCTGTTTCGTGGACTTATGTGACCCCACTGCTCGTTCAGAGGTCCTGTTAGGGGCCGGACCTCAAGAAAGGCAGGGTGAGGTCACAGAGTCCTCCATAAAACATCCTCCCCAGGAAAAGTGGGGACTAACATCCAGCACCCGTTGCCACTTGCTGATTTAGTATTCAGAACTCAGAATTTATGGGGCTGCCTTCCTCTGCCACATCATCCATCAGAGACAGGCACTCAAGAGACGGAAGGGGAAAAAATTAAAAACCTGTTTATTGCTCAACTTGCTCTAGGCATGTTTTAGCTTATTGTTCAGCTGTGTTCATTTCGGTGCCTCCGTGTGAATGGCTTTCTTCGTGGCTGAGGCCCACATGTATATATTTAGGTGGGTGAATGGATGGATGTGTTCCCACTGTCATCTCTGTCTCTGGAAAATGGACAAAACACAAGAAATTGCCCCACAAGTGAAGTTTTTAAGGCTCAGTGTAGGCCACCGGCAGTATGTCCAGTCCAGATGCCCAGCATTCCTTGCTTCTATTGAGCTGGGCGCCTTCGCCTGCGCAGGATGCTGCACTGCGGGTGCTGTTTGGGTATGCTGAGTCTGTTCCTGGCGATGTCAAGAAGAGTTTGTGGGCAGGACGAGCTCAGAATGCACAACAGCAGCAAGCATCAAATCAGGCAGTGGGAGAGAGGAAGAGAGAGAGAGAGAAGGAGAGAGAGAGCAATTTGGTGACATTCAATTCTTTAAGAATAAAAGAGGGTCACCTCTGTGTTCTAGTGAATGCAATACTGTGTGTGGTGGCAGAAGAATAAGTTGTGAATGATACTCACCAAAGATTCCAGAGTCCTGGTGGAGACGCCCGAGCCACCACTGAAGCTGAGAACTGGCTCCTGAGTGAGTCCATCTGGATGTGATTTCCTGTTCCCACTTCTCGATGTTGACCTTGCATCTGTGACTTTAGCATTCTGAACCCCAGTTTCCTTGATTCCTCGTCCTAGAAGTGGGCATAGTAATGGCCCTGGAGTTCTCAGCATGGTGGCTCAGCACTTGGAATTGTTTCCCACACGGTAGTTCCCATCACACACTTGCAATGTGCACACCAGCAGGGTTTTCTTCTGCTTCCTGGACTGACCCTTTGTTCGTGCAGTTAGATGGCGATGCCGGTCACAGGAGCGGTCCTGACCACTGAAGGGTGGGATGTGTAGTTTCTATGCTGTAACACTGCCTAGGGTGGTTAGCAGTAGCCCCATGTAGTCACACATTAGGCCTGTGCTCTCTGACCATAGCATTAAAGGTTTCTGTTTCGTTTTGCCCATCTTGATTCTCTGTACTGACTTTGCATCTTGGAAAGGTCTGAACAAAATGGAGGTGTCATCAGTAACCCTTTCTGGAGGAGCTTTGGGCAGTTCTTGAGGCAGTCTGAGCTGCAAGAATCAGGCCCGGACTCTGCCCTTGTGCGTGATCCAGGAAGGGCGCGATCTATAGTGATCCAAATCCATTTGCTGAGAGAGGCGGGGCTCTGACTGAACAGCAATGATGGTTTTGAATTGTGTGGGTGCTGAGGAGAAGATTGGGGTGTGATGAGGAATGTGGCAAGATTGTGGGAGCGTTAGGAAGACCTAAAGCTCTATCTACATACCTGTGTCTCTGTCTCTGTGTGCCTCTCCCTCCCCCTTTTACATACACATAGACACAGACATCCATGCAGAACACATGTACACACTCCCCTGCCACATATACACAGAGACACTGCCCGAGACTAATTCAGACTCTAAAACTTGCAAAGCAGATGCAACACCCTCCATCCACGTTCACAAAAATTTTTCTAGAAAGAGTCAGCTGGCAGAAGCAGAAAGCACTACTCATTCCATGCAGAAGGGGCACCAGAGATGGTGGAGGGCTGTAAACCACAGAGGGAACAGGAAACAAAGTGGGGCAAAGAGGATGCTTCCTGTGAAGACTCATGGTAGGTCCCAGCCTGGAGAAACGGGGCTCAGTGACCCATCACAGGTGATTGTAACTTCTGGGTACATCAATGCTATCCAGTGGGCACAGAAGGTCAGAGGAAAACATTGTTTTGTGATAAGAGAGCATAGTTTCTTATATAACAGAACACACCTTCAAAAGAGACAGGCTTTGGATTCAGACTGGTTCAAACCACTGCTCTGCTGCTCTCTGAATCTACAGTATTTGATCACTTTTTTTTTCCTACTAAAAAAGCTTTAATACCTTCTGCCAAGTGTACAAAATAACAATTAATGAAGGAAGTCATGTGAACAATAACATAATAATTATGGCAATTCAATTTGTGGTGATTTAATAGTTAATGATTCTTTCATTTTTCCTATCCCCTTCTAGTTACGTTCTTTGATTTTTTTTATTTTGCACATGTCTGTGTTTGCATGTGTGTCTGTGTGTGCATGTGTGTCTGTGTGTGCATGTGTGTCTGTGTGTGCATATGTGTCTGTGTGTCAGAGGGCACTGTGTGTGTCTGTGGAGGCCAAAGGGCAGTCACCCTGGATTGCATTCCTTCTCTTTGCTTTCTTATGGAATTTCTCAGTCTCTGCTTTCCAGGGATGGACGTGCAGGCCACCACCATTTCTGCTTGGCATTTTTATATGGAATTCAGAATCCAGAATCCAAACTCAGGACCTTCTGCTTTCAAGGCAGAAGTTTAACCCCTGAGCCAGTCCCTAGTTATGTTTTTTAAAGCGTAGCAAAGCAAGAAAATATGTAATGTGCTCATATGTGAGTATGTAATTCGTGTGTCAAACATCTGACAATACAGGGTAAAATCAGGTGGAACACAAGATTTTCAACTTATGCATGCATTTTCTTGGGGTCTTAGCCAGTTCATTGATGCAAGAAAATAAATTAGTAAATAGAGATGAAATCTACATAAAATATTTTATTTGCAGAGTATTATCTTTAGAAATGACTTAAGAGGTAGAGAAACTTAAGAGGTATATGAAAGAATTGAGTTTCTCTGTGCCTGTGAAGACTTTAAAAGCATAATTTGCTGTCCTGATTTTTTGGCTGTATTGTTTTGACAGAGTAAAGGATTGTGCCCTGGACTTCCCGTATGCAAACACTGTACCAGGGAGCTACATTTTGAGCTGAAAATATAGTATTTTAGAAGACATCGGTTAAATAACAATGAAAAATGATCATGAACTCTCTTAGTTAATATAGATAATGCCCAAGGGAGGAAAACATTAATCCAAAGTTCTTCCACAAATTGCTAGCTTAGAGCAATTCTAGTCTAAACTCTAAAAAAGTGTATTTCTGAACTTGACCATTTGGCTTTATACTTACATACAAGCAAAGGACTGTAACTAGTTAATTTAAAAATCAACAAAATCAGTATTTGATCACTTTTGGAACCTCAGTGTTTTCACCTGTGAAATGGATAGATTATCCAACTCAAGGTTTTGTTTTTAAAGAATTGTAGACAGTGTGTGAAACTCCACACCCTTCAGTGGTCAGGACAGCTCCTGTGGCAGCATCGCCGCCTCACTTGTGCTGATCAAGGATCAATCCAGGAAGCAGAAGAGAATGCTGCTGGGCGCACATCGCAAGGGTTGATGGGAACCACCGTATGCAAAACAATTCCAAGTGCTGAGCAGCCATCCTGAGAATCCCAGGGCCATTACTATGCCCACTTCTAGGATGAGGAATCAAGGAAACTGGGGCTCAGAATGAGCAGAGAGAAGTACATGAGTGCATTTAGACTGACAAGCCAAAGCTGTCATTGTGAAAGTAATATGAGCTGGAATGTATTCATTTTTCTCCAGGGACAATCCAGGTCTGCAGTGGGATGAGCAATGGGACTGTGCCAAGCAGGGAAGAGATAGATGTGTCAGATGCCACCCTGTGCCCAGTTCCTCCCCCACCAGCAGTATGAAGACTCCGACCTCTTCCCGTCAATTAAAGCTCCATATGAATCTCCTGCATCCGTCACTGGGTCTCCCCTTCACAATTAAGATTCTTCCTAGAGGTAACTTGATAAAGCACGGAGACCTGAGCACCCGCAGGAGCAGAAAGGTCAGAGTGAACCCTGGGGTCTGTAGACACACACACACAGGTGGAGGGTGGGAAAGAGTGAGAGAGAATGATGAAGGGAAGGGAAGGGATGGAAGGGAGGGGAGAGGGAGGAAAACTGGGATGAATACTCAGTATGCTTGTAATAGTAGAAAAACAAAATAAAAAGATCTTCCTACCCTGCGCTTCCCAAGCCTGAGCATACTGGTCCTGCTCACTGCTCAGCTCCCCAGGCCCAGCCCCTTCTCTGCACGCCCCCATGCCGGCTTTGGGGTGCTAGCTCTCACAACATCTTGCACTCCCCTCCTGGGGTCACATGGCATCCTTGACCTGTAACAGTCTCTCAGCCATGACTGTGCTATCCTGAAACCCTAGTTAGTACTAACTGGGGGCAGCAGCTTCTCTTTGCGGCCAGGTTTCCCATGCCTAGTTCAGGGTGTGACGCGCTAAGAGATGCAGAGAAAGTGTCAATGAGGAGGCTGAGCTTTGCTGTCTGGAAATTTGGAATCGACTTGAGAGTCAGAGCATAGAAGCAGCAGTGGTAAGAATACAAGCCAGGCGGAGCTTCCAAGAAGAGATGTCTTCCTGTTATCCAGGTATCCAGGAAGAAACTAGGATGGCCAGACAATGGGAATGTAGAGAAAGACAGCAGGGAAATTCCACTCAGTCAGTGATTCATGGATCACTGATTGAACACCTACTATGTGCTCCGCTCTGCAGATACAGCAGTCCACGAAGCTCTGCCCCATCCAGAGAGCTTACAGTTCTAAGACTTACAATTCTAAGAAAACAAGATGGATGGATAAAACTTGGAGTATGTCAGGGGATGCTAAACTCTAGGAGAAGATGAGGGAGGGAAGGGCAGCACACTGCACAAATCCTTAAGCAAACTTTTCAGAGAGGCTTCATGCAAGCCCCCCTTGACCTTCACCATCCCTGGCTTTCCCAGAAGCCTTTTCTATCTTCTTTCACCTACAGCAACCCTGTTTCATTTGAAGAGGTCATGAAGGGCCTTCCCTGCAACTTAGCATTGATGCACACTCCAGTGCATGGTGTGTGTGTGTGTATGTGTGTGTGTGTGTGTGTGTGTGTGTGTGTGTGCGCACCCGCATGCACGCATGTATCTGTGTGTCCCTGTGAACAGGGCCCTTGTCCTAGGTGTCTGTTTTATGCTCTTTTGCAACATCAAGTTCAGTTTCTGTTTTTAGTCAATAAATATTTGTTAATTTGATGGATTGCATGATTCATAAATAAAATTGCAAGTAGAACCTCTAGCTACCTCTCTTAAGGAGTATCTTCAAGACTCTGATTGTTAAACATACTATGAAGGGGAAAACATCTGTAGAAGCAAAGGAGGGATGAATTATTCTGTTTTCATGATAAGCATCAACAGTATGAACACACCGTGTTCCGTCCCTCCCCCAGGACATTAGGGAACACAATTGGCCCAAGCCTACAGGTAGGCTTTTCTTGGACTCAGTATTCTTACTGTAAAAAAGGATGTATTACCATCATCTCATTCACTTGTTCCAGAACTTGTGAGGATCAAAAGAAACCCAAAGGACTTTTTTTCCGAAGATGGACTTAGCTCACTATAATCTTCCATTTCCAGTTGTTCCTCTTTCCCGTGTGGCCAGGGAATGCACAGGGCTCTCTGACCACAGGGCTCATTCACTAATGCTCACCCTCTCTTTGTTGGAAAAGGTGAAGCCTTGTATCATCCGAAGGTCCAGCAAGCACCTGTCATCAGGGAACAGGAGATACGGACCACCCAGCCCTGCCTAGCAGTTTGCCTGCTTTTAATTTAATTTCATGCCACCCTTGCTAACATCTGGTTATTATTAGACATAACCACAACAATAAGTACTCCAGTTGTATCTTGTATTTGCAGAGTGCTCTGCCATCATTTTTATTTGCTAGTGCAGTTCAGTTGTCCTGGAAACCAATCTATACCCAAACAGGAAGGAAACTGGGGCAAGGCCGGGGCAAAGTGTCTACCAGGCAGCTCAATTTGTCTTTGACTAGCAGGATGTCATTGCTCCCTTGGGGGCACTTGAAGAAGTTAGACAGAAGTAGCCTTGCCTTGGAAAGAAAGCATGGGATCTGGGGACTCTGCTCAATGGGACCCCTTCATGCACCTGTGGATGACCTGCTGGGGTTAGCCAGCTGGTCGGTGGCAGAGCTAGCCCTGCCATTTGGGGCACGGAGAGAGCCTGATCTTTGTCTTGCATCTGGGATGACATCTGAAGAAATCGCCTGGTACATAAGCAAATGTACAGCTCTCTCTCGCTCTCTCTCTCTGGGAGCTCAGTCAATTACAGCAAATTGAGCTATTTCATTTCGGCTTGCAAATGGCTTTCAGTTACACAAGTAGACACATTAATCTAATAACTAATGATCATATATTTCACTAATCATACAGCCCTGCATGTGGTATAATATCTAATTATATTTAATATTAAGACATCTTCACATGTGCGGTTTCACCAACTGTCTGGCTTAGGGAGCCACGCAAGAGCAGAGTGGCAAAGAGGAGGAACTGGCCTGTAGGTGGAGCGCAGGTGAGGCTGGCAGTGTTTCAGGCAGGTGGCGGAGTCCAGGAAACTGGGCTCTCCCCACCCCCACACCAGCGGAGGCCTCTCCTCTGAGAGCATGGGGAGGATCTGTGTCTGATCAAGGCCATGGCTAACTCATAGTGTTTTGTGATAAAAGCATCCCTCCAACTTCCATGGGTGAACCAATTGGAAAAGGCATCTCTTGCTTTTAGCAAGCATGTCCAGTCACTGAGACAGCCAAGCACAGCCTAATTCTAGGCCCTCCTCAGGTTCCCTCAGGCACTTCTTGGAAGAATTTGGCGTCAGGGTAGGGAGCTTGAAAACAGACCTCTCGAGGGTCAATTCAGGCCATCTCTTTAAAATGCTGGCTCTGCAAACAGGCCTCAAAATTGTGTGCTACTGCCCAGCAGAATGGGGGTTCTAGGGAAGGGACTAAGGAAGACCGTTGGGAAGGGACTGGAGGTGTGCTTGAAGTTAGGGTTCTTTGGGATCAAACTGTAGTTATCGCCCCTCCACCACTCACTCTTGGTTGCGTTCCTGGGACACTGGCCATCTGCGTGGTATTAGAATACTTCTGGGCCTCAATTATTTTTCCAGAGGTTGGCTGAAATGACTGGAGTTTCCTCCTAGTACAGCCATTCTGGGGTCCTGAGACTGCCATGGGTCACCTCTCTTGAGGCTCAGAGGTGGAAGGAGAAGTAACGGACTATGAGCATGAGTCCAAGCTTGGGTAGGATGGACCAACTCCAAACATCTGCTTCTCTGAACCTTAGCTGCTCCACTCCCAAGAAGTGCCTCTGTCCAGAACTTTAAAACGCAAATAAATAGAGGGCACTGACATTCTTTAACGAGATGGCTGCCTTATCAATGACATAGACACGTCCCCATAAATGGCTGTCCCTTATATCCATAGGTAATGGTTCCGGGAACTCTGGCAGACACCACCCTAGTTTTGTAAATTTCAACTTAGAAATCACCCTCATCATTCCCACTACTGTTTTATAGTGGCTGGAAGAAATCACATGATCACATGTAAGTTCTACAGACTGGAAGATTTATAACCCTCCTCTGAAGGAACAGAACTGATAGGGCATATTAAATTATTATACATTTTACTGCATTGGAGGATGTTACAGACATATTGTAATGGGATTTTGTTAGGTGCCGTTACACAGTAGGGTCTGGGCAGTTCGACAATGACTGTCTGAAAGCTGAGGAGGCTGAGAACTCAGTAGCTGCTCAGCCTATAAACCGATGCCTTGGCAAAGTCTCAACCTGGTGCTAAAGGCTCGTGACATTCCTGGAAGGCCACTATTGCTTCGTCCACACTGGAAAGCTGGAGAAACTGGAATCTGGTGTCAGCAGACCAGATGAGGCAGCAACAGGGTCAGACACATTGGCTTTGGAAGAAGTGAGTTCAGGCAAGTCACGTACTTTTCCTCAGCTCTCTTTAGATCTTGGTTGCCATTCACTCCTCCCTGGAAGTTCCTCGCAGACATGTCCAGTCTCTGAGGAGACAACTAAAATCAACCATCACCCTTCCTATGAAAGGAATACCAAACGTCTATGGACAGTAATGATATAAACAATAGGCATAGCAATAGGCATCATTCATTATTTCTTTATTTCAACTTAATACAGGTCATCAGTTGCTATCTCTAGAAAGGCCTTACTCCGATCACACTGGAAAAGTCAGGCATGAATAGTCAGTGTCCAGGATGTTGGATAGAAAGACAGAGATCCATGTCAGAGCCAGTCAATGGCAAGTTGGCCTGCCTCACAAAGGCACCAATAGGCAACTGGCCCAAAAGAGGTGAGAAAGAAGCCAAGAGTTCAGAGTTCACAAGAGCAATGGGGGAAGTTCAAGATGTGCATAGCCCGAACATGGCATATCCTAAGGTTTGAGTTCTGTTCTGGTCAGGAAGTTTCTGAGTATTTGCAGTAAGGACACAGATTTGTAATGAAGATCAAGGTAACGTCACAGTCATTAGACCAGGACTCTTCTGAAATGCACCTGCAAAATGCACCTGGGACCTACATTTACCTGGCTCTGTCCGCTTTTTTTTCTTTTCTTCTCCTTCGGTGGTGGGGAATGCAGTGCATCAGGGTTCAGAGGAAGGCAGACCTGACAGGTAAGCAACGAGACCTGCATCCCCTCTGAAGGCTTTGGCACTTTGATGACACCCCCCCCTTCCTTCCCCAGAGCTTCCTGCAATGAGGACAAGGAGACCACCCCTTGGGGGTGTCCTTCTTGTGCCAATCAATTCTCCTCAATTACCAACAAATCTAAATGTGATTTATCTGTGCACGAATCATTCCAATATCAGGCGAGAATCTATCAATAAAACCCCTAAGGCAATCTTGCTCAGGGTTGTCAATAGACGCTCTAAAGCACAAAGGCGTACCAGCCAGCAATCAGAGTATTTTTGTCTCCCTCCCCCTTTTTTGGGGAGCACTTAATTAAGTCGACCAGAAGCTGTCAAAGATAATTTTCAAAGCGCATGACCTCACCAGCTGACATTTGATAATATTACATTCCACGTTGATTGAAATTGATTTTCCCCTCTTTTTGGGGGGGATGGAGAGAAGGTGGGAGGGTGAGGTTGCACAAGAGGGGAGGCCTGGTTCCCTTTGGCTATGGTGCAGGAGCTGCCCACAGAAGTTTCTTGGGCTTGCAAGGTGGATTCCTGTTTTCCTTCCTGTGGATATACCATTCCTTCTGGAAGTTAAGGGCGGCGCCACCTACACGGTTCCTGCTGCAAGGAACTTGAGGGCACCCTCTCCTTGAAGAGCATCCTCAAGGGCTTGCCCATGTGCCTTTCCCCTCTGGCTTAGAACAGGAGGCTAGAACATTGCAGTATGGCTCCTCTATGGAGAGTACAAAAAGCCAAGGAAAACATTTTGATCAACTTTTCGGGAGTCTTGTCCTTGTCCTTTTTTAATCTGTGTGCTATTGTAGGCCTGACCATGGGGATGTCCTAAGGACAGCTGCTTTCTCACAGAAGCTCACTCACAACATTCTCTAGGGGAGATCACAGTTCAAATCTCAGGCAAGGGGCTTTCACTCCCTGATCTCCTACTGACACCTTGGGCAGGGGTCTTCTTCAAGGCCTCTTGCAGTTCCCTGTTGCAATCCTTAGGGGGAGAGTGGGGAAGTCCTGTAGATATGTTTCCCTTCACTGATTAAGGCCTTTCCCTCTTTTACTATCACCCCTGTTCTCATCCTATCTCCAGTTTCCCTAAGACTTTTGATTTAGACTCCCTCAATGGTGTGATAACCCCCACCCTCTATGTCTGTACTGATTGATCTATTGGGTCACAAACCAGAGTGTCATTCCACAGAGGGAGACAGAACAGGGGAAAGGACATTTCCTCCTAGTTTGAACTCTTGTATACCATTGCAGCAAGAATTGAAAGGTTTAACCCCTTTATTTTTGGCTTGGTATTTCGGTTGGACACTTGATACCTACCAATTCCCAGGTCTTTCTCCTACCTCGGCAGTTTCTGACAGCTCCAACAGATGTGGCGCTTGGAATAGAGGGAAGCCATGGGGAAAGACCTTCTAGCAGCTGGTGTAATATGAAAAACTGTGGTGCTGCCTAATTTGGTCGGATGGTCATAACCTCAGGTTGCTAAATAATGGAGAGTCATGCAAGAAAGAAGAAAAGAGTCAGTTTGATATGGTAGAAAGAGGGTTGATAGAAATGTTCAGAGATATTTATATGCTTCATTTAAAAAGAAAAACTGAGTCACTAAAGGTTTTAGAAAGTTCAAGGAGTCAGGTAAGTTGGGAAAATGTTTAGTCTTTGCATCTAACCATGTGATTGCAGGGCAAGGAGCCTCCATTTCCTCATCTGTACAATGGAGCTTCAGTGGAGGTGGTGTAGGCAGAAGCAACTACATATCCAAACCCCCAAATTATGGTTGTAAGTTTTTCTTCTCTTCAGGTGGTTGGCTGGTGTTACTTTAATAGTGGGGATAAAGGTACATATGCATTTATGGCAGTAGGGGAAATAATGGTCCAGATTATCTAAAGCTGCAAATAAAATGAGTCCTCTATCTTTCAACAGTACAAATGTGCTTTTCATCTTATTGAGATGGGCTTAATTTCTAAATATACTTAATTTTCCTTGAATCATTATCACTTCACTTATAAGCATTTTATCTCTGAATTATACAAGAGACAAATTCCACACATGTCTCCAGATGCATGTCAGGACGTTTGGTGTGGCTACAAGAACCTCCCCCCCTAACTCTCAGTATATGTCATGGTTTCAATGTGAGTTGTTTCTTAAAAGCTCATGTGTGTGAATCCTTAGCTGTTACTGATGTTTAGGAAGGTCACGGAACCTTTAGAAGGTGGAGCCTTGCTGGAGAAAGGCACATCAAAAGAAGCAGGTCGTGAAGATGGATAGCCCCGCTCTGCCTCCACTAGGAGTCCACTCTTACAGTTTGCTGCTTCCGTTCTCTGCTACATGATGAAGCACATGACCTAAGCGGTCTACAACTTCTGCCAGCTGCCAGGCCTTTTCTGCCATAATGGTTCCTCTCTGGAACCATAAGCCTAATACATTTCCCTGTTTCTTCCTTAAGTTGGTTGCGTAAGTGTTGTCTCACAGCAGCAGGAAGAGTAACTACAGTGTATTCCACCCTGAACTCTCCGCTGTATGCTCAGCAGAGGTCAGTGAAGAACTGTGTGGTTCATATCATTCAGGGAACCAGATTTATGAACGCTGCCTATTGATATTTGCTTCCATGATTGTAGAAGCAGGGAACAAACAGCAGTGACCGTTCAGAAGTGTCCTTTTCTCTTGGCTGAAGTAAGTCATGTGACCTTGTCTAAGTCCAGGTGACAAAGAACTGTCATGGGACCAAGACAAGAGAGCCAAGTATTTCCCTCAGCTGTCAACTTGAATCACTTGTGAGGGTACCCTGTAGGAGGCTGCCTTGATTGCTGTGAGATGGGAGACCTGTCTATTGCAGGTGAGACCTTCCCTGGGCAAGAGACCCTGTGCTGTATAAGAATGAGGAGAACTGAGCATGAGCACATGTACATACTCTTGCTGTGGACGGGACCAGTGGCTTGAAGCTCTTGCCACGGTAGCTTCACGGCAATGTTGTTGTAAACCTGGACTTGTGAGCCCCTTGAATGTTTTCTTCCTTCAGTTGCTTCAATCGGGTATCTTGTTGCAGCAACCTGTAAAGAAACTAGAATAATGCCCAAAGATAACCACGGAAATGGAGATTTTACGACAACTACTCACTGAAGAAGAGTGAACCCTGGCTAAATAGCTTTCTTTTGACTTTCACCAAATGCAGATCTTATTTTGCAAAGTAGAAGAATCTGCTACCTAACATTAGATGCTGTTGTTTTATTTCCAATTCAACCCCAACGTCAAAGAGCAGGTCCAGTAGAACTCAGACGCACGGGGCCCCGCGTCATCTCAAGTGTACATAGAATTCCACTCCAGGCGTCCTGCAGAAGGAATTTGCTCCACTGATTAATTAGTGCAGTCCAGAAACGTGAGGGCGTTGTTGTAGCATGTGCGAAGCTTTCGGTTCTGTTCTTGCATGAAGAGTATTGCAAGAAGAAGAAAAAGACGGCGGGATTTTGTTTACACTGTTTACACTGTCTGGTATTGTCTGGGATCCTCCTTAAAAGCAATCTTCTAGCGTCAAGAAGACCCTTGACTGTGCAAAACAGGCCTGGGTCAGAATTTGAGTTAGGAAAAGAAACAGGATGGCTCTGTAGGAGGAAGGTGGAGAAACTGTTTTTTTGTTTGTTTGTTTGTGTGTTTGTTTGTCTGTTTTCTCAAGAAAGAGGCAGTCATGAGAAGAACTGGATACTGGGTAGATGAAAGAAGGGCTCAGGGAGAGTATGGTGTCTGTGTTGTGGAAATAAGCCAGGCCCTTTTATAATGCCATTATTTTCTTTAAATATAAGAAAACTTGGTATTATTTTTTCTTTTCTTTCCAATTTCATGAATATATATATGTTAGCTTGCACACATACGGAAATGTGTGTGTGTGTGTGTGTACATGGAAGTGCATGTAAACATACATGTAGTTGTCCGAGGTCAGTATTGGAAATCTTCCTTATCACCCTTCCACTTAATTCTTTGGAGAATTTCTAGTCAAACCCAGAGTTCACTGACAGTGCGTGTCTAGCTGGTCAGTTTGCACTGATGATCCCCAGTCTCTGCCTTCTGAGGATCAGGGTGAGCTACCACAACCAATGCAGTATTTGCATGAGATCTGAGGATCTGAACTCTAGAGGTCCTTACACTTACGTAGTGTTGAGGTTACTCTGAATTGTGGCCAATATATCCATGACAAAACAGTTTAAGGGAACAAAGGTTTTATTTTGGTTTACAATAATCTGATTAGAATTCCTTGTTCAGCTTGGTAGGAGAAACCCACATCAACACTAAGGGCTGAGGAAACTGGCCACACCAAATTCACCGGTCTGCTGAGAGGGTCAAACTTCACTTGCCAGACCAGAAGGATGTCAACTTCCTCAACTAGCTCTCCCCATCTTATTCACCTGCCCATGGCCTAGTCCCACCCACCATAGGCTGGACTTTCCCGCCAACTAGATAATCTCTTGCAGGCTTGCTTGGGGCCACAAAATCTTTACAAATGTACCTGGAGCTTAAACCTCAACCATTAAGTTCACACCTGTATCTAACTGTAAGATGTGCTAAATGATTTAATCACTCAGCCATCTCCCCTGTCTCTGATATTAATTTCTAAGTAGCTCTTTGTGATTGAATCACTGTTCTCCTCCAATCACCCAGAAAGACCACCATAGAGCTAAATGCCTTGTGTGTGTGGCTTATCTGAAATCCTGGCGCTTCAGCCTGACTCCTAAGCTCAGCAGAGTCTGTGTGTCATGAAGATGGCAGGTTTGGGACTTGATGGGGTTCTCCAAATGGAAGCCACGAAGGATTTCAAGCTCAGTAATGAGGATTGGCAAGAAACCTTTAGAATCACAGGTCTTCCCCAAATCTATTGAAAATGAACTCCTGCCGATCTTTGCCAGATGTTAAGGGGAACAGTGACCACTACCAACTGATGTCTCAGTTATCAAACACAGCAAAAAGAATTACTGCCTGGTTTTGGTGGGTATATAAATGAAGTTCAGTTGCATGAATCTAATGCTTACTTATTGCTTGGTAATTTCACCTTATGTTGCCAAGGGGTCGGTTTGTGATTCAGCAGGAGAGAGTACTTGCCTAGAATGTGTAAGTCCATGGGTTTGATCTCTAGGCATCACAAAAATAAATAAACACATACATACATGCATACGTACATACATACATACACACACACACATTCTTGCTGAGTGGCCATTGAGTGCTCAACTAAGAATGTAAAAACAACTGCATTTTGACCACTGCCAACAAAGATAATTTCATGGGCCAGGGTGAAGCCAAAGACACACTCTGTCTTGCTGACTGTTTGAGGAGCTAGTGACCTCGTCGCTGCTGTCTCTGACTTTTCTCGTGTTTGAGAATCTAGTGTTGAGGAGTAGTTCCTTTCAAAGCCTAGCATGAGTCCCTGCTATGCCCATACTAGCAAAGAAAGTGGTGGTTTTTAATCACTACACTGGATTCAACTACTTGCTGATGTGGTTGCTTATGGCTTGATGTGACCCATCAGCAGAACCAGATCTTTTCTCTGGGCATTTCAAGTAAGAGTTATCTTAAAGTGTCTTGATATGCATATTGAATAGGGTTTCCAACAGAAATAGAACTATCAGTGTATGTGTGCTAATGCACATATGTGTGTATGTATGTGTGTTGTATATATACTCAGAGATCAACAATATTTTAATAAAATTTTCATTTGCATTGAATACTCTCAGACTTTTTCTTGTCATTATTCCCTAAAATACAATGTAACAACTATTAATAAAGCATTTGGGGGGGGGGCTAGAGAGGTGACTCAGGGGTTAAGCCTCTGCCTTGCAGGCAGAAGGTCCTGAATTTGGATCCTAGAGTCCTGAATTCAGGCGGAGTAAACAAGGAGGAAGTGGAGGCGGTCCGTGGTGGTTCCCGAATTTGCCTGTGGTTCTACACACACACACACACACACACACACACACACACACACACACACACGCACGCACACACGCACACATGCACATACACACAATTGAATAAATAATAATAAAAAATAAAAATAAAAAGTATTTGCATTGTATTAAGTAACACAAGTAATCTAGAAATGAGATTTAAATGGTGAAACTACACTGAGGATGTGCCAAGGTTATGTATGTGTACAACCATGCCAGTATATTTAAAGGAACTGAGCATCTGCAGTCTTTGCTATCTTAAAGGGATTCTAGAACAAGCTTCCTGTGGATACCTAAGGATACTGGGGAGAAGAGATAGAGAGAAGAGGAGGAAAGTGAAGAAGAAGGGGGAGAAGGAGAGTAAAGAGAGGGAGAGACTTATTTTAAGAAGTTGGCATGTGGATTGGCCAGATTTGGGAGCATGGAATCTGCAGTGCAGGCTGGCAGCCTGGAAACTAGAGTAGAACTGCAGTCTGAGTCTAAAGGCTGGTTCTGTGGTAGAATTCCTGCTCACTCAAAGGAAGTCAAGTCTTTGCTCCAGATGATTAGATAAAGCCCATATACTTTATGGAGGATCTTTTGCTTGCCTCGAAGTCAACAACTTAAATATCAAGTTCATCTGAAACCATCTACAGAGAAGCATTCAGAATAATGTTAGGTCACATATTAGGTACTATGATCCAGCCACTTTGACATATGAAATGGGAGGTATCTGTCATGTTTTGAATGAGTTGTCCCACACAGATTTATGTGTTTGAATCCTTAGTTTGGGATGGTCATTGAAACTTCAGGAGGTGGAATCTTGCTGGAGGAAGGCATGTCACAGGGGGTGGTTGGTTAGGCCTAGTCTGCTTCTGTTAGGAGTCTGCTGTGAACGTTTGTAGTTTGTTTCATTAGCCTCCATGGTATCTGTGGTGACTCAAGCCTCCTCCAGCTTCTGCCAGGCAGCCATGCCTTTTCCACCATAATGGGACTGTATCTCCTTCTGAAACCATAGCCAAATAAATCTTTTTTTCCCTTAAACTAGTTAGTTGAGTGTTGTCTCACAGCAGCCCAAATAGTAATTGTTACACCACCACAATACTTCATAGAGGCTCTCTTACCTTTTAGCAGGTGATGTTTGTATCAGGGTCTCAGCTAGTGCCTCCAGAGAGCCATACAGGGCCACTGAACTGGGTTGAGATCAAGATGGTTCAAACTAAGAAGAGATAGGGAGAGATGTGGATAAGGAGGAGGCAGTCATTCTCTCCCTGACATATGCCTGAAGATTGGAGGGAGGAAACAGAAGGGTTATTGCTTTAGAGTCATGATGAGACTTGGGGGCTTCATGGTGCAGCAGTGCTCCAAGTAATAGATTGAGACACAGGAGTAAGGACAGCAGTAAGGAGCCTAGTGTGACCTGAGGGCATCAGGTCTCTGGGGACTGTAGTACCAGTGGGACTTGTGGAGGGTGATTTAGTTTGCCTGGGAATGAACCATTTCCTAGGTTGTGAGACTTGTGGTACTAAAAGTTGGAAAGTCATGGGACAAGGGTTGGAAAGTCATGGGACAAGGGAGAGAAGTCGGCACATTGTCTAAAAGGATCTGAGACTCTGGAAGGCCTGGGAGAAACCCTCTGGGCACAGATATACCTGCAACCCAGGAGGGCTTCAGCATAAGTTGTCACTGTGGCATCATTCTCTGTTTAGGGTGTTGTGAGTAGCAGACAGGAGAAGGTGACAGATGACAATCTCATGCAGGGTAACCTCAGAAAGATCTGGGCGAGACCTTGAAGCTAGCTAGAGTCTCTGAATCAC
The DNA here is from genome assembly GCA_023101885.1 of Typhlomys cinereus. NCBI lineage: Eukaryota > Metazoa > Chordata > Mammalia > Rodentia > Platacanthomyidae > Typhlomys > Typhlomys cinereus. The sequence goes on along the minus strand of JALPQD010000283.1, from coordinate 1,793,849 downwards.
ACAGTCATAGCCAGAATTTGGGCTACTGATAGTAATGCAATTCTACATAGATACACTGACTGTGAAACCTGGTGAATCAGATTAAACGCACATCCCATTCCAAGGAAAACCAAACTTCTCATCTAAGTGTGAGGTGTAACTCTGAAATGTTATCATGCCTGTTTTCTCTAGTTTGGTTTGTTTGCTCACTTATTCAGCCACTCATCAAGCATTTACTGAACACTCTCTATATGCAGGGCTTCTGCACATTACCTTGTGAGTGTCAGAATCTACCAGGGGAGATACTAGAACGAGGCCCTTACCTATATCATATTATGTACTGAGATGCCAGTAGAGAACCATGGGAACTCTGTAAAAAGAACTCCTTCAGGAGTGAGATTTGTATTCCAAATCCCAATTTATTCAACCAATACATTCATATTTCATCAGATCCCATATAGGAAGATGTTTTGTGTTAGATCTAAAAGTATTTGTGACTTGTAAAAGTAGCAAGACTTTTTGCTCTAGTATCAATGCTACATTTACAGGGACAAATACAAGTAAAGTGAAGTGGGACCAATGACCTCTGAGATCTCATCCAGCCCCCAAATTCCATTGTCTAAAATTTATAAAAGGTGTTTAAGTGGTGGTGTTTAAGGAACACAGACATATACTAGTTAATTTAGCAGCTCAGTCTCATATGTACAAATTTTGAGTGCCCTAAGAGACACACAGAGCTCTAATAAAGCCTGGAATTTGTTTTGATCACTCTTAGAAATACAGCAGGAAAGCACAATCACTGTGCCTAGACCCTCTGTTCCCTCGCACCCCAGACAGATGACAAAATGATAAACCCAGTTAATTCCTCGGGGCAATATTTCTTCCAGAAGCACAGATATGACTGAATTATTGCCATTCTTAATTTCCTAATGATTCCCCCCCCCTTTCATGTCATCTTTTCAGGGAGCAGTACTTTTACCATCTTGCAAATTTATATTGGCAGAGTGATATACATTGTCGAAAAAAACGCAGTGGCCAATCCATCAAAATTCAGGCTGCCGTTGCCTTGAGATTTTTGGGAGAGATTCATAGAGGGAGATGGGGAGCTGGGAAGCAGGGAAGGAAGGTGCCAGTGGTGGAGATGAGCACATCATCACTGTTGGGCCAGTAGAGCTCGTGGCTGACTGTGAGATGGGCTGAGCATTCAAATCTATTCCACACTCTTTTCCTTTTTAAGTTCAAGTTTTGGCTCTTTGAGATGCTTGCCTTATTAGCCATAGCTGTCTGGGGAACTCGGAAGGCAATTAGGCCAGGGAGCGGGTCGTTTAGGGGATTGATAATGGAATGAGGATTCTTTTTTTCCCTAACTTAATTGTTTGCATCTGACCAGAAATCATTACCCGCTGATGACTGTCGGTGGCATCTGGAAGTGCAGTGGTGACCCAGTGGAATCTTCAGAGTGACAGGAGGTGGGGAGTGTCTGGGAGAGGACTGATAGAGAGAGGGGTTCCTTATCCCCTTTGACGGTGGGGTACTCGCTTTTGAATGCATGCCCTTGGGGAGGTGATTTTGCTACTGTCTTGTCGTCTTCCTTTTCATGTGAGGACCACAGCAGTGACTGGGTGACTTGGCGGGGCAGAGCTCAAAGTCCCTGCTGCACGTTGGATCTGATTGGGATCTTGTCAACTTCCCTTTGGTCAAGGTTCCAACCCAAGGCCAATTAAAATCAATTCTCAAAGGGTTGGACTCAAGCTTCTGTATTTTTAAAATTTTCCAAGTGCTTCCAAAGTGCATTGGAGGTTGAAAGTCTTTACCATAGGAGAATCTCAGCATTGTTTTCCTGGAAATGATTATCTTGTATTTCTTCACTGAGGTAGGTGAGGGGAAAGGACAGGCAGCGAAATCAAGAGCATAGCGGCTCCCATGAACAATTTCCTCAGCAATCATGTATCAAGGTCTATTCTGTGCAAGGTCTAGGTGCTACTGAGGCTGCAGTTGGAAAGAGACAGTCATTAGCTCCTAGTGACATTTGTACCATAGAGATACAAACAGCTGAGTTAAAGACCATATGTGCAGTTCTCCATATGATTTCAAAAGAGTTACTGGTTGCTCATGAAAAGAAACAAAAAAATCTAAAGGATGGAAAAGAACAATGTATTAATTTTGTGTCACTGTGACCAAATATCTTTTTTAAAATAAAATATTTTTTTATTTTTAATTTTTTGAAATTCTTTTTTTTCCTTTTTTTAAATTTCCTGCTCATACAAACAACAGGTACACTGGTCCCCTTCCTCCCTCCAACCCCCCTTCAACTCCCCTGTTCCCCCCTCCCCTCCCCCTTTCCTCCCCATCCCTCAGTGCCACCCCCTCCCATCCCCGGAGTGCATGCCAAACTCTCTTCTGGGTCCTCCTCTCCAATGAGGTGCAAGGACCCAGTGGCATTTCCTAGAACGCTTTCCTGTGTTCCCCTTAAACTTAGGAACACTACTGTGGCTGTCAATCCCTTGCCTCCAAGGATCCTAGTGCCTATAGTCCATGCTAGACTTGTGGGGTCAATAGTGTGTTGGACATTGCGCAGTGGCATGCAAAGTCCTATTATGATTGCTTTGGCCCTAACTTGTGTGGAGTATCTTGCATATCATTACTCCTCCCATCCTTGTGCTCTTACAATCTTACCGCCCCCTCTTCCGCAAATTTCCCTGAGCTTCAGGATGGGGAGAGATTAGGCTGGCCTAGTTCCAGGTGGTTGATATAGAGTCTCTGATGTTCTGAATTATGGTTTGTTGATTTTTTTTTTTTAGTTTTGCTGCTCCTGCAATGCCCTTGGCTCCATCCTGATGGGATTGGATGTCACCCCTTGCAGTCCTTGATGGTGGCCTATTTTCTCTGCTATAAACATGGTCCCCTCTCTCCTTGTTTCTGATGGAGCCCTCCTTCCCATCCCTCCTGTTTATAATCTTTGCAATTACTGTAGGTATTACAGAGATTTATCCTTGAGTGTCTCTAAGTGGGTTTGGTACTAAAATCCACCTATTCGGGAGTACATACATCACTTAATTTTCTATGTCTGGGATACTTCATTCAATATAATTGTTTCTAATTTCATCCATCTCCAGGCAAATTGCATTAATTCATCATTTTTTATGGCTGAGTAGTATTCCATTGTATAGATGTACCACAGTTTCCTTATCCACTTGTCAACTGTTGGACATTTGGGTTGATTCCATGACTTTGCTATTGTAAACAGTGCTGCTATGAACATGGTCGTGCTTGTGTTATCGAGGTGAATTTTTGCTGTATGGGGGGTTATTCCCAAAAGTGGAATAGCAAGGTCATATGGCATTTCAATCTTTAATTTCTTTAAGAATCACCAGACGGCTCACCAGAGTGGCTGTATGAGCCTTCATTCCCACCAGCAATGTAGGAGAGTTCCCCTCTCTCCACTCCTCTGGAGCATTTGGTGTTGTTTGTATTGTGGATTTTTGCTATCCTCACTGGGGTAAGATGATATCTCAGGGAAGTTTTGATTTACATTTCCCTGATGGCTAAGGATGTGGAGCATTTTTTAAGATATTTGTTAGAGCTTTTAATTTTGTCCCTGGTAAAGTTTCTTTTAAGTTCCAAGGCCCATTTTTTAATTGGGCCATTGAGTTCCTTGATGTTTAGTTTTCTAAGTTCTTTGTGCACTCTGGACAGTAGAGCTCTATCAGATATGTGGTTAGTGAAGATTTTCTTCCATTCTGTGGGTTGCCTTTGTGCTCGAGTCACAATCTCTTTATCTGAACAGAAGCTCTTTAATTTCACAAGATCCCAACTGTTGAGAGTTGGTAGCAGTGACTGTGCCATTGGATGTCCATTTAGGAACTGTTGGCCCAGCCCAATTAGCTTGAGGGAGTTCCCTACCCTTTCAACTATCATTTTTATAGTCTCTTGTGACCAAATATCTTACAGAAACAACTTAAGGATGGAAAGGTTCATTTGGACTCATGGTTTCAGAGAGATTTCAATCTGTCAAGGTGGATTCCACAGTGACTGAAGCATGTGGCAAAGACTTCTCATACAGTGATGGATTAGGAAGCTGAAGAAGCAGGCTGGAAACAGGTATAGCCTTCAAAGGACCATCCGTAAAGATCTCTTTCCACTATCAAGGTCTTAAGGCTCCATAAGCCTTTAAATTGGTGCCACAAGCCGTGGAGAAAGGTTGAAATGTGAGCTGCCTGTGGCACCCATTTCAGATTGTGTGTTTCATGCATACGGTTTATCTCAATTTGGACTAGTTATATCTCAAGTGTTTTACAGCTAATGGCTACCAAGTTTACACATCAAAGGGATCAATACTGATACAGACAGAACAACTAGCATGTTTGATATGGCATATTATGGACTATCTCGTGTGGCAAGTACAGAGCAAGGGCAGGGCACATATGGTCAGATGGGTTGGATGAATGATTTTGTCACCCAAAGTGTAAAATGAAAATGCAGTAATCGTTCTTCAAAAATGACTGATCTCATTAAGCCGAAGGCAGGACACAAGGAATCACACAGGTTATTCCCTCTTGAAACTGACTCTCAGTGTACCAAACCCTGGGGCAACCTGCAAATATGAACTCTCCTCCTCTTTCTTTGGGGGCAGAAACCCTTTGTGATCTAGAATTCCTCTGCCTAAGTGTCCGGGAGGCCACCTTGTTTTAGCCCACAGGAAATCAATGCAATCGTCTTAGAGTGTCTCTAGGAAAGTCTGTTCCCCTTCCATGTGACATGTCTAGCATGTCATGCCACGGAGGCTTCCCAGGAAAATAACTCTCCCACTGTGAAGACTGGAGAGAAAGGCCAGCTGTCTACATTCTCATGTGGGCTTCCAGGACCAGAGGCCTGAGGCCACTGTAGCTGTAAGTAAGACCTAGCAGGAAAACCTAGGGGCATTTTGGAGATCTGATTTCATTAAGCTGCTGAATGAACCAACTCTGGGGCATTCTTGTAAAATGAAAATGTAGGAATCTCTATCCCAAGATGATTGATCAGATGTAAGTAAGTATTCTTAAGGCACTTCTGGATAGGAGGCTAACAAGCATCCTCACAAGCACAGTGAGAGATGGAACCCGGAGAAGGAAAAACATGAGGTGCCTGGAGAGATACAAAGACTCCAGCTTGTTGTTGGGCCGTCAGTGTTGAACTGACACCACGCCTATCCTCAGTTTAGGAATTAGTTGCACCTTGAGGCTAGAGATGAACCGGTATGGAGAGATTTGAATTGCTTCTCAGGGAAGTGTTTGCTGACCACTATCCTTTCTTAACATCAGATTTTCAGCACCTGGATACTGGCCTGGAATTGGATGTGATCACAGGAGTAAAACACATGCTTCTACTGTTTATCCATTAGTTTAGAACAACCAAAGTGTCCACGTGTTTCTTTTTTATTTATTTATTTTTCATTACTTTTTTTTTGCCTAATCATACAAGCTCAATAGGTAACCCTCTTCTTCTTCCTCCCTCCTCCCTTCCCCAGTTGTCCCCCATTACATTCTCTCCCTCTTTCCACCCCCCTATCTCACTCCTTTTCCTTCCCTCCTTCTCTCTTAGTGCTTCCTGCTTTTTCCCTCCATCCTCCAGAGCATCTATTTATGTGAGTGCTGAATTTCCCTCTGAGTTGTCTACACTAGTGAGGGTTCAGGACTCAGTAGTGTAACTTGGGGCCCCTTTTTGGGCTGCTCTAGTATGGGAACTCTATTATGACTGTTTTACCCTTTTCCTCTAAGGATCCTACTGCCTAAGCCTTCTTCCCTGGGATCTCACTAGACTTTGGGAGACTGTTGACATGTCAGCCATTGTGCAAGTCAGGCAAGGTCCAATCACATTGTGACGATATTCTGGCTGCTACAGCCCTGACTTGTGTGGAGTATCTTGCATATCATCGGTTAATTCTTTTGAATTATAAAAGCAAAGACTGGATTTGATGGCCAGAGCAGAGTTCTTGAAAATGACTGAGAACTCATATTTAATTAAATGCAACTGAGCAAATAGCTCCTGAACATTCCTGAATACTGTGAAGTGAGAAGAACATGTGAGCGGGAGACTTTTGTGTGCTTTTTGTGGGCAGAGCAAGGAGAGTAAGTGCAGAATGGACTAATATGAATAACTGCAGTGGATTTCAGGTGTAGAGGCTGCCCACTGGCTGAAACCTGGCCTTGGGGTAGAATTACAACCCAGAGCATAAAAGCCCACTAAGAAAGATAGCTGGGCATGCCAGAAACAAAAAAAAATAGTTGAATTTAGTTGTACATGTCTGTGATACTACGTTTGGGAAGAGCAAAGCTAGAGGATCACAGATTCAAGGCCAACCTGGGCTATGACTATATAGAAGGCTCCCATTAAAAAAAAAATCCAAGGCTACTTGGTGTAGATGTAGCTCAATGATAGAATGCTTAGGGCTTTGGTGCCATCCCTAGCAGAACAAAATATGAAAAAACAAACAAATCCAAAGGAATGGAATGATTAACACAGTGGGGGTGCCATATTCAACAATAGGATCCCCTCTGAAGTGTTTGCTAAAGGGTAACCTTCCTTCTGGAATGGTATTAGCACTGTGTCTGTACCCTTCATCGCCTCTTTCCATCTCTTGCTTTTAGTGCTTTCTTGGTTTTGCAGAGAAGAGCTGAGACAGCAGGCCTGAGCTGCCGCTTTTTTTTAGCAATGTGGCAATACCAAGCACCTGTGTTCCTTATTGGAGTCTAGGATCTTGGCATGTGCTATGCAGAGGGTGTCTATGTGCTCAGCCTCCAATAAAAACCTTGAGCCCTGAGTCTCTGAGGCACTTCCCCAATAGGAAACCTCATATATGGGTTGCCATGATTGTTTTGGAAGAATGACATATGCTCCATGTGACTACCTAGTGTGCCCTCCTGAGTGCTGGGCCCCATTTTCTCCACACTCCGTCCTGCCAGAGTGTTTGCCCTTGAGGCCTTTCTCCTTTACATTTTAGCTGTGTATGGCATTAAGAAAGTCAATTACCTTTGCCAAACTTTAGTTATCTCATTAAAAGTGAGTATCTGCTAGGTGATTCACTGCAAACTCTCCTGCTTACAGTCCCCTCAAAATTCATATATCGCAAATCAGTGACCAATGCTATGGTGCATGGAGGGAGGGGCTCTGCGGGTGATAAGATTATAAGTGATTAATGACCTATAAAAGATAGCCTAGACAGCTGTGTCCCTCCTCCCTCTTCTTCCACGTGAGGACAGTAAGACATTGCCCATGAACAACACACAGAATCTACCTTGATCTGCCAGTTTCCGGTAGGGCTGTGAGACATGAGTTTCTGCTTATACACAACCCAGTTTCTTGCAGGAAGGGAAGCCTGGATGAACTAAGACCGTTTCCAAAATTCTGAGGCACCTGGCAAATCTGAAGAGGAGGACAAGAAATGCAAACCTTCCGAACTTAGGGGGGAGAGGCTGAAGACATAAACATCTGGAGCCGAGTTTCAAGCTGTTCCCAATCCAATGCTTCTCTCCCACGACTCCAGCCTCTCTAATTTCTAATCTTTGACCATGGGTGGTGCTTCCAGAGCGGCCTAAAGTCCCTGAAACCATTTGCTTCTGACCTCTTCCACTCATCAGCCTCTTGTCAGCCGCCACCAGGAGGAAGGCGAAGGCCTTAATTGATCAGGCCCGGCAGTAGCCTTGAGAAGAAGATTCGGGTATTGACTTCTGAGGAGCTGCCTTCCACTGCTAGGAACGGCTGAACATCAAAACTATTAACCTCTGGCCCCAGCAGTTGGCGAGGCAGCCCAGCAGCAGTAATTAGGAAGTCAATCGGAATCGCCTGTCTCACTTACTCTGGCGTGTCAATCAATAGCAGCGGTGACAGGTTCATTAGGCCCAGGCCATGCAAGCCCAGCCTGTAACAACCTCATAAAATACACCAATGTCTCAGGGCAGAGAGAAATCTGCCTGAAGGACTAGAGTGGGTGACAATATGTATTGATTAGGGCTCTGGCAATTTATGAAGTGCTACTTGTTGGCCAACCTTTCTGACTTAGTGCTAAATTTTTCCAAGGAGTCGTGAGAATAAACCAAATAGTACCTCCTTCAAAAATGAGAGGAAGCAAAGTGTTGTCCGGGAGGACATTTTTTTTTAATGTTAGTTACTCCTGGCAAATAATCTATTGGAGTTAAAAAAAAAAAACTTCAATAGTTACTTAAGACTAAAGGAATACCTTTGTTTTCATGACCACCAGACTTTGAAAGAAGACATCCATCTGGAGAAAAAAAAATATGATTTGACATGTGATTAGGCAAGACCGTACCTTCAGAGAGACAGAGTGATTTAGACATTCATTTTTTTCCCAGTGTTTTTAATGGCTCAGCCGGCTTGTTCCAGGGGGACAGTTGACACCTGGGTTTTCAGAGCTAATTTAAGAGCGCGATACAAGGAGGGGGGGAGGGGGAAGTTCGGGGTATCTTTTGGCTTCTTCCTCATCGTCACACATGCTGCTGTTTGGCTGTATTTGCCTGCCTGTCTCCCGGCCTGCTGAATAACAGGGCAGTTGTTCTGGGACCCTTTTGAGCTGTGTTCTTGAAAACAGCACAAGGACAGGTGACATGTTCATAGTTTATCTGGACTTACACCCTACTTCTCTATTAGCTATGGGGAATGGGCAGAGGTGTATGGAATGGTATCTCCTGGGGTTCCAAGGCCCGTGCTTCTACACTTAGGAATTAATTGTTGGGTGGGATTGGCTATTGCTTTACACTTAGTAAGATTCTAAAAACTCATGACATACTCCTCACCAATCCTCATTTGGATCGTCCCTGAAAGGGACGGCGCTGCCACAAGGGGTATGCACACTAAAACAGACGGATGGTGGTCAGAGGCAGGTCACAAGGGCTGAATCTACTCCCTGCCTTGGCGCAAATGAGCTGTCACTGTGAGAAAGACCGCAACTTCCTTGAGTTTAGTTTCTTCATCTATAAAATGGGATAAAAGTGTCACTGTTTCTATCCAAGGTAATTATTGTGAATTACATATAAAATAATGGAGCAGACACTTAAAAAACATTGTCTATAAAAGTAGAGCCATAGAGAGACCATCGACTTGTGCTCATCCCATCTTCCAAGGAGATCCTGCATGGTCTCGTGGAAACTGAGTTCTCTCTCTTGAGATCCTCATGGTGCGTCCACATTAACTGATCAGTCACTGGAGCTCATGAATACTATAGTTGATCGTAGTTCCCCTTCCTCTGGCTTTGGTTATGGGGCAAAGGAAAATGAGGGTATTCATCTTTAAGTAGAGCCAGTTCTTCCAGGGAAACTGTCTTCAGTGCTGGAGGTTCCCCGAGTCTGGCTTATTTATCCCCAACCCCTGTATCACCCGACTATAGGCCTCCCCTAACTTGCTCTTACTTTAAGCGACGCACATCTCTGCATCATGTTCAACAAACACAGAATGGGTCTTGCTGCAGTTGCCAAGAAAACAAGACAACATCATCAACAAAACCACATGACCAAATAAAAAGCAGCAAAGTTCAGGTAGGTGAAGCTGTTCCTTGCCCAATGAAAGCTGGTTGGTAGCCAGGCTGGCAGCCCTCAGTGCCTTCTCCCTGGCTACTATGGTCTCTGGTTCTCACAGTCAAGTCTGCCCTCTCGGTTCTATGGAGACTGGATATTTCAGTGAAACCCACTGTAGGACTGGGCTGGAACAGATGTTGGGACTGTGTGTGTGTGTGTGTGTGTGTGTGTGTGTGTGTGTGTGTGTGTGTGTGTGCTTCTGTCTATGAACTCTCAGGCCAACCTCTCCAATGAGAAGGGAAAACTGGTTCTCCAAGACTTGCTCTGGACCAACATCTATAAGCCCTAGAAAAGAAGTTACCACCATCAGACATGTTGTTTTTTGTTTGTTTGGTAATTTTTATTAGTTGGTTGCTAGGACTGGCTCTGATTATCCATCAGACTGGACTTCCTGGACCCATAGACCTATATTGGCTTATGGACTTGGTCTCACTAGGGATCGTGTCATCTTAATGGGGATTTGGGTAGGGCCATCTACCCCAGCCTGACTGTGACCATTTCACCTTTTCCTCTTCCTTTCCTCCCCCCTCTTTCTCCAGTGCCTCTTTCCCCCCTCCCTGGAGCATCCTTTAGTGTGAATGTCAAACTTCCCTCTGGGTCCTCTTCTCTGATGATGTGTAAGGACTCAATAACATTGCCTAGAGCCCTTTCTTGTGTTCCCCTATGGAATAGGAACACTACTGTGGCTGTTACTCCCTTGCCTCTAAGGATCCTAGTGCCTGTGATCCATGCTAGATTTTGGGGGTTCAATGATATGTCAGTCATTGCGCAGGTCATGCAAAGTCCTATTATGGTTACTTCGGCGCTAACTTGTGTGGAGTATCTTGCATATCGTTGCTCCTCCCCATTTATAGGCTCTTACAATCTTACCATGTTACCTCTTCCACAAATTCCCCTGAGCTTTGGGATGGGGAGAGATTAGGCTGGCCTGGTTGCAGGTGATTAATGTGGGATCTCTGATGTTCTGAATTATTGTTCGTTTTTTTTTTTTCAGTTTTGCTGTCTCTGCATCACCCTTGGCTCCATCCTGATGGGTATTGGATGTCTCCTCTTGCAGTACTTGATGGTGGCCTATTTTCTCTGCTGTAGTATAATCCCCTCTTTTCTTGTTTCTGGTGCAGCCCTTCCTTCCCCTTCCCTCCTGTTTATAATCTTTGCAATTACTGTAGATATTACAGAGATTAATCTTTGAGTATGTCACTAAGTGGGTTTAGTACTAGAATCCACCTATCAGGGAGTACATACGGTGCTTAATTTTCTGTGTCTGGGATACTTCACTCGGTATAATTTTTTCTAATTCCATCCATTTCCCGGCAAATTTCATTAATTCATCTTTTTTGACGGCTGAGTAGTATGGAAAGCCACTTTTAACTTTCCAAGCTTTCCACACCCTTGATCACATTCTTCCCTGTGATTCACATACTAGTCCTATGATTTGCAAGTGACACCCAATGTTAGTCCTGGAAAAAGAACAAGGGTGAATCAACGCCCCCCAACATGGTCACTGTGTGAGTAGCAGGGAAGCTCAGTTGGTCACTCAAAAGAAACATATTCTGTTCCCTGACCCCTATCTCCAAATGATTGAGATTTGACCTCTGTGACACAGAGCCTTCATTTTTAAATCTAATGAAGCTCCAAAGAGGTAAAGCCATGCAAAACTTAGAAATGTTAGGTTGGGCATGGGCATTTAATTTACTCAGCTGTTTAAAGCTGTATGCTACAAAAGCAGCATTTAAAACAGAACATTTTTCAGTCACCTTATCCATATATATATATATATATGTCTGCAGTATAATCAGAGACATCAGGAAATTTGTTAGGATGAATAGGTTTTCATTTGTAAGAGAAGAGGTGAAAGCAGAAGAAAGATTTTAATTTTTTGAAGGTCATATTATGAAGGATCTCGCCACGCTTCTTCCAAGGGCACTGTCTGCCTGAGGGTTCAGGTTAGTCTGGATGCTAAGACAGGCCACATCTGCATGTAGGCACTTGCCTCCCACTGGAGCGCAATTCTGAGCCATCGATGCTTATGCTCCTGCCAGCATATTCCAAAGTGGAGGTAGATACCCGGAAGGTGTCAGAGGCATGTGCTTTTGGAGTTTGACAAGGAACCAGACACTGAGGCTTCCTTCTCTGCCTGGACCGTGGACAATTCCTCGGTTCCTGGCATGAACTCCACGAGGGGATCTGAGAGCCCGTGGGAAGCTGGCTTTTCCACACTTACTTAAGAAACACTTAGCTCTTGGTGGAGGCAGCCAGCCAATAACCACTTCCTTTGTACCTGTGCCTGTTGCAGCCATTTCTATCACCCTGCCACGCTCCACTGACCAATGGATTTTCCCCCCAGCTTTGCACGTGTTTTTATTACTATTATTTTTATCTTCATCATTACCTCCGTGCCTCTGATGGCATTTAGATATGAACCGCCTATGAACCTTGGAGCCTGATTGTGGCATGACAAAAATATTGCCATTTACATTCTGTGCCAAAGTATTATATAAAAGCACATCAACAAAAAGGAAATTCAGGAAGCTGGGAGTAAAGATATATAGTCAGCAAAGTATATAACTTCTGGCATATTACTGCTTAATCCTAACATAATTATTCTCATCCTTTTATTTGATTAACTTCTAATGGTTCCTCTTGGTGTTAAAGGTCCCACTCTGATCATTTGATTTTAGTGTCTGCTATAATTACCGATAATGTTCTTTGCAAGACAATTTAATGATAACCGCATAATGGCCTATATGAAGAAAGCTGCAGGGTTTCAGAGCTTTTGAGTAATATAAAATACATTAGACTAACACAAGCTATCAACATGACAGGGAATGTTTGATTTACACTCAGGACTATGTTATAGCATCGTGGAATATTTTTTTCTTTTCCTTTCCTTTTTTTTCTCTCTCTCTCTTCACAGCCATTTACAATAAATGACAGAACAGTTGGACAATCTGCAACTTGCTGATTGCCAAAAGAAAAAAAAAAGTACTGCAAACTTTGGAATGGTGAAGAAGCAGCCAGGAAAGCTCTTGGGGAGCAGCGTCCTTGGGGTGGACCTGGGACAAGAGCAAAAGGCTGATTCTCAAGGGACAGTGGCCAGGTAGCCTTCACCTGGGTAGCTCTCTCTGCTCCTTCCCCTTCCGGGAGCACCTTTTGTCCTAATTCTATTTACTGGGTCAATTGACTGTGGCCTCCTCTTGAGTGATCAGTGTCAATTGGCCAACTATTTTTAGGATCAAAATGGTATTTTGTTTTCAGTTACTTAATCTCTAAAGCAAGTCAATGAGCAAGAGAACAGAAAAATCAACCTGAGATGATCAACAATTTACTCAGAACCCTGATGACCACCAGAGCTGACCCCTCTTCTTGCCCACCCCTCTGGGGTGGTGCCCACTGGCTGCCAGTGTTTCCTTCTTGGCAGCCAGACATTCATGCCTTTTTCACTGGAAATAAAGTGATCACTCACCATCCTGGCCAAATGCAGCATAATTGATGGTGTGAGTAGGTGGAGAAAATTTCCTGTCAAGAAAAAAAGGTTAACTGTGGACATATTGCACCCAGGGTCTCTGATTCCAGGATAATGGCATTTGGACAAAAGTAGGTCCCCGTCCTTTTTATAGCACTTTATGCCCCATTAGTATTACTGCAAGTCCCAGGACCTGCCTGGTCGGGCACTTAATCAAAAGCAATGGGTTGAAAATCATGTTCCAGCTCTCCTCATATTTGATTCATTCCTTCTAGATAGGAAGAAGTAAAAAACACATTACTGGCATGAAAACAGCACATGCATTATGCGCTAAGCAGTTGAGAAGGCTATCATTGGGCTTTATCCCTTTGGGTACTTGGATGGACAAGTACTTTCCTATTCATCCATTCAGCCGACTGAAGCAGCCATATTTCATTTTTTCTCTCTCTGACAGAAGATCCGTTAGTTTTCCACAGATCTCTCTTTTAAAGACACATTCATGTCACTTATTTTAATTGTAGGCTTCAGGCAGCAAAGCCCAGAATTCATTCTCTCTCTCTCTCTCTCTTTCTTGTTCTCTCCTCTCTCTTCTCCTCTCCTCTCCTCTCCTCTCTTTTTCTTTCCTCTTCTCTTTCTCTCTCAGCTGGAAACCCACTCTTTGGATGTAGTTCCTTCGAGAGCCAAATCTAATAATAGGAGAGGAACATTTCTTAGGGGAAGAATTAATTTATACACTTAATTACTCAGGATCCACTTCAAGCTCTCTGCCTTAACGCTCTTTCTTTTGAAGAGTTTTTAACTAAACAGCCAGTGCTCTGACAGCCCCCGAGGAGAGCCCCCCTCATTTAGGCTCCTTCCCAGCCCTGCCCTTGTGGCCTGCTTCTGCATCCTCCAGGATCTCCAGAAGGAGATGGGGTTTCAGCTATGGATCCGGGGCTCTGAGTCTCTTCATATTGATTGGGATGGGGTGAGAAGGGCTCTGCCATTGGGAACTGCTTCACCCGTATGCTCTCTCGGGTTTCCCCGTGGATTTTCTGTCGGATGCTGAGTCCCAGCGTAACTGTGGAAAATGAAATTATTTCTTCCATCTGTTCAAAAGGGGGGCAGTGGCCAAGCCCCTGTTCATTCAGAAGGCCTCAGTCTGAGGAATGTGTTCTTTCCATTTTAGGAAACATATCTTGTCTAAAGAGCCAAGGAAGGATGTAGTCAGTTCCAAAATCCTAGTGTTGGGAAGGGTTGGCTACGCTAGATTAATGAAACAGTAGTGTCTTCCTTGTTTCCAGCAGCATCAGAAAACCGGATTGGACAAATGGGTACAATAGAGTCCTAAAGGACAGGAAGGCTGCTTCTGACAGCCCACGGATTCAATTTCAAGACTGGGAATCCTGAATGTTAGATTCCCAGAGCAAGTCTGCTGGAGCAGAGAAAGTAGCTCCCTATGCTGTAGGCTGGCAACTGCCCACTTCTGGGAAGTGGGTAAATAGACTAGAGACTGGAGAGAGAAAAGCAGCATGTTGCCTATACTTGACTCTGGTGTAGGGCCTCCTGTCCTCTCCTCCCCCCAGCATCCCTCAACGGTGTCAACATTTGGGGTTTAGCTATTGTTTATATGTGAGTTGTACTGTGCATGCATAAAGCTATCTGGGAAGGGTGTGAGGAAACATGAAATCAACAGAGATCACACTGAAGTGAACTTGGGCTCAATCTTTTACTACCTTCATAAAATATTATTAAGTTATGACATCACTTTAGAATATTATAACATATCCCATTATATAGCAATGTAAACTCTATATGTTACTGAGATCATATTTTTAAGCCTTGTGAAAAATCTAGATGAAAGTTAAATTGATCATTTATCAAGTCTCAGGAGAAAGGGTTGAAAATGATTTTTCTAAGCTTAGAAGATATATGGGAACCCTCAGAGGAAAAGAAGGACAAATTTGACTCTATAGAAGAACAAAACCCCTCTGTATATTCATCAAAAATGGAAAATGTATGACAAAGGGTTCATTTCTTTATTTAAAATTAATGGTAATTAATTAGAAAATATGAAGTAGCCAAGAATTCTGAGCATAAATATAATTAATGTAATAGAAAAGTGCAACAGGAAACCACAGAGAAATATTCAACTTTACTAGAAATCAAATAAATATAGCATTTTTAAGAGCTCCTTTTAATACATGCTATATATTAAATAAATCTTTTTTGTTTGTTTATTGTTTGAAGACAGGGTCTCACTATGTAGTGAGGTATACTGCACATTATGCAGAAAATTGTAAGACTGACTTTCAACTCAAATAGATCAAGTTGCCTCTGTCTCCTCAGTACTGAAATTACAAATGTGTATCAACATATTCAACTGCAGAAATCATTTTTTTCTTTTGAATATCAACCACAGCATCCCCAAAGTTTCTGTTGTAAATTCCTGGTGGTTTTGTAAGTAGATAAAACCCATCAGAAAGCAATCCAAAGTCATAAAAATATTTATATCCTCTGCCCCAGGAATCCCAGGTCTGGGATTCTATCCTGAAGAACTGCAACTGAAGAATAAAAAAGTAACAGGGGGAAAGTCTTTACCACAGCATAACTTCCAAAAATAAATCAAAACAACTCAAACCCACAAGACGTGCTTGCAATCCTATCCACTCAATGAACATTGGTCAATCTTAAAATTTAGCCACCTGACTCTTTTTGTTATCAGATGAAAAGGTACTATATTAAATTGGAGGTTCAGTAGACTTCCTAGAATATGGGAAATAGCACAGGTGAAAACAGGCAGAATGCTCAATAGCATGATCTGATGGTGATTCTACAAATGATGTCATCACTTTGGCAAGTGAAGTAACGAGTGGTAAAGGAACTGTGTGTGCTTAGTTTAGAACATAAAAACTAAGAAGTAGAATTTATTTCAAGAATGCAAGTTTGGCTCAATATATGAAAGTCTGTCCATGTAAGTTATCATATATATAGAATAAGGATTAAAACACATATGATCATTTTGATAGATATAGAAAGTGCATTTGGCAAAAATCCAACATTCTTTTGTGACAAGTGTATTCAACAAGTAAGAATAGAAGGGGATTTTCTCAGCCTGAAAAAGGGCAGCTGCTTGAAGCTCACAGTCAGCGTTATACTTAATAGCAGAAGACTGAGAGGTTTCTCTTAAGATTGACGATATGATGCTCCACTCCTGTTAATTTTTTTTTAATACTGCAGGACTCTAGCTAGGACAGTTACATAAAAAACATGTAAAACTCATCAAATTAGAGAGAATTAAAACTATTTTCAGATGACATGATCTTCTATATAAGCAATCCTAAATAATCTGAAAAAAATCTATGAAAACTTAAAAAATGAGATTATCCATGTTGCAGGATGCAAAATCCAATGGAAAAAAGTCAACTACATAAGCTCTGGCAGTGAATAATCCAAGAATGATAATAGGAAGATCATTACATTTATGATAGTATCACAAAGAATAAAGAAATTAGGAAGAAATTTAACAAAAGAAGGGACAATTAAGAAAGAACCCAGTTCATGGACTAATCTTGTATTCATGGATCAGAAGACTTCATGCTAGAATATCAACACTCTCCAAATTTACTTACAAATGCAGCATAGATCCTATCAAAATGCCAGTTACCATTTTTACAAAAATCAGCCACTGATGCCAATATTCATAAGGAAATGCAAATCACAGACCAGACATGCTGGTCTGACAAGTAAGGATTGTCCGTCCATCTCTCAGCCGTTATGTGGTGATGGTGTGGCCAGTTCCTTTGGCCCTGGTATTGGTGCGTGCTCTCCTGTCAAGCTGGACTGAGAACTGTAACCAGGAATCATAAGAGAGAATTAATCCTTGTTCCTTTAAGTCATTTGATGGTCATTTATCAGTAGTCATGCAGGCTGACTGCAATAGGTGTGGTTCCAGAGCATACAAAGAATTCTCATAACTCAACAGTGAAAGTGTAAATAACTTAAAGAGCAAAAGATTCGAATAGACAGTCCTCTAAAAAAGATATATCAATGGTGATATGACTAGATGATCAATATCATTAATCATTAGGTACATGCAGCTTAAAACTGGGATGAGGTAGAACTTCACCCTCACAAGGATATCTGATATTGAGTGAAGGATGGACAATAACAGGTATTGAAGAAGACATGGAGAAATTGGAGTCTTCATACATCATTGATGGAATGTAAAAACAATATGAGCACTCTGGAAAAACTAGACCTTCTTCACAGGCTAAACACAGTATTACTGCATGATCAGAGAGAATTGAAAACATCAAAACCTATTCATGAATATTTAAAACAGCATGATATACAGCAACTAAGGAGTAGAAATAATCCAAATTTGTGCCAATTAATGATTGGGCAAACAGAGTTTGGCATATACATTCAGAGGAATCCCAAAGGCAATGAAAAAGGTAGATGGTTCTAGTTGGGTGCGGTAGTACACACCTGTAACTAAAGCACTCCAGAGTCTAGTTATGGCTAGGTGGTGACTTCAAAGGGAAATTAGGGCTACATATGGAGACCTTGTTTCAAAAGACAAAAATGTTGTAAAAATCGTGGAAATAAAGGATTGGCATGAGTTACGATATTATGCCAAACTTAAAACAGCACACAAGTGGATGAAGATGGTCACAGAAGACCACAGCTTGTGGGGTCAGAAGGATGGGATTACTAGTAAAGTGCTTGCTGTGCAAGATGGCAAACCTGAATTCAATTCCCAAAACCCACATGAAAAAACTGGATGTGGCAACATGCTGTTGTAAGGCTAGCTGTGGAGACAGATGGATCCCTGAGGTTCCGTGACCAGCCAGCCTCGTGTTCTCAGAGAGTGTCATAGTTAAATGCAGGTGTCAATTTGACAGTTTAAGGCTGGAAGAAGCACATTTGTAAAAAATTGGTAGTTGAATTAAGCACCAAGCAAGTCTATGGAAGATTGTCTAGTTTATGAGGAAAGCCCTGTATATGGGTGGGTGGTGATAGTCTCCGGGGAGGTGAATAAATGGAGGGAATGGTTAAGGAAGTTGACATCCTTCTGGATAGTTGGCCAGACATGCTAGTCTGGCAAGTGAGGATTATCCCTCTCTCAGCAGTTACGTGATATGGTGTGGCCAGTTCTCTTGGCTCCTGGTGTTAATGTAGACTCTCCTGCCAAGCTGGACAATGATCTGTAACCAGGAATCATAAGCCAAAATAAAACTCTTATTCCTTTAAACCCTTGGTGGTAAATTTACCAACAACATTCAGAGTAACTACAACAGTAAGAAAGCCTGTCCCAAGAAAAACAAAGTTGACACTTGGTACTGATATTTGTCCTACACACACACACACACACACACACACACACACACACACACACACACACAATCACAGATGGCAAGATCACATTTACCTGAAATTCCAAACCTGAAGCTTCCATGGGCAGGAAGTACAGTAGCAGCCAGCAAAGTGTTGAGGCGTGAGTGCTTCAGTGGGTACCTAGGTTTATTGTGGAGTGATGAGCATATTCTGGGATTAGTTATGCAGCTCTGTGAACATGCAAAACATCAGTAAATTATACTCTAGCTATTATCACCTCACCAAAAATGAAAATAAAAGAGAAAGAAACCAGAGTAATTTGGGAGAAAAATGTAGATAAATATCAGATGGTCTACAACACAAACATGCCAGCTCCAGAACTTTCTGGCTATTGGATTGTCCTGAAAGCCACGGAGTGTTATGAGGTGGGTGTCATCCCAAATACCTCTGTTGCATATAGTATTTTGTTTTTCAAGTAGCTTCTGCTCACTTTCTAACCTCCACAGTCTGAAGCCACCCTGCCTTTGGGCATTTGGGTCACTCTCAGGTATATGCCTTTGTGCCCATATTATAAATATTTGGGTATGCATGTATTTTAAAAACTTTAGGTGAAGGGGCTGGAGAGGTGGCTCAGGTGTTAAGCCTCTGCCTTGCAGGAGGAAGGTCCTGAGTTCGGATCCTAGACTCCACATATAGATGCTGGGCGGAAGCGGGGGGCGGCCTGCGTTTCTGGTCCTGGTAGGGCGGAGCCTGTGAATCCCGGGGCAGAGTAAACAAGGAGGAGGTGGAGGCGTCCATGGTGGTTCCCGAATTCATCCGTGGTTCTACACACATACACATACATACACACACATACATACACACACGCACAATTGAATAAATAAAAAAAAATTAAAAAAAAACTTTAGGTGAAAAGATTATTCCC
Source organism: Typhlomys cinereus (assembly GCA_023101885.1). Lineage (NCBI taxonomy): Eukaryota > Metazoa > Chordata > Mammalia > Rodentia > Platacanthomyidae > Typhlomys > Typhlomys cinereus. Next base: position 1,774,594 of record JALPQD010000283.1, on the reverse strand, counting down.
CAAGGTATCAGCACAAATATCTGAACATGTTGGACATGTGTCAATGCTAAAAGATGCAGGTCATAAAGCAGGCGTGATGGCTCCTTCTCAGCAGTGACCTACCTCTAGTGACACGAGGGAACTGGGTCAGGGCCCAGGGCTTGGTACCTCTTCCCTTTTCATGACTTCAGCCCTCATCATAGGGCAGAGTACAGATGCACTCATTTGTATACCAGCACATGAAATATTGTTTATATTTAACCCTCTGCTTTGAGCTGTGGTTGAAAGTTGGCAAACTGATACACTTTGAGAACATTCAGTTAAAATCTCATTTATTTGTATTCTGCAGATTTCTGGTTTTACAAATATATTTTTTCCAGGTTGCAAAAATAATTTTGCCGGCCCTTGCAAAGCATTGTGGTTCAGAGCACTGTGCCCCCAAGAAATAGAGTGAACAGACGGCCCTGCTGTGTCCACTAATGCCAAGAAGGCGTTGGGGGAGCAGGAAGTTCTTCCTGGCTCTAAAATCTCTTTTTAAGTGAGTTTGCTCAGTGCATCTGTGTTGACTGGACCTGGTCTTTTAAGTGGGAAGCAGCCCTCTGGCTTGCACCTTGCCTGCCGCCATTCCCAGGGCCTAATGCTGCCATAGAGGCGTGGAAGTGGGACATCCAAGTGCTGCCAAAGATTAGGAGAGATCGATGAACACGGACGTGGATTCATTCCCTGCTGCAGTCCTAATCAGTTGCTTTTCACAAGCACTCTATTCCCTGTCATATCAGTCACAAATACCTGCTGTAATGCATGGGATCAGCTCTACACCAGCCAGTTGATTGTATTATTTCGTTTGCTTTCGGAGGAGAAATGGAAAAAGACCTTTCGCCCTCCCCTATTAATAAAAGACAACAACAATGAAAAAAAAGAAGCTGAATTAAAGAAAAAAAAAAAAACAAGTAAAATAGCTGTTGTTGGTCCTGACAGAATTGATGCCCCTCCCCCTTCTGCGTTTGGATAACACTTCTAAGAAATTAAATAACTAGTAGCATACTAACTTGGTCCTCGGGGAATTGGTTTCTACTACCAAGAGTGTCTAAAAGCTCCAGAGCACAAGAAGCAGGAAACAAATCCCCAGCTGGAGAGAGGGGAGGAGGAAAAACTATTGTTGAAAAAAAGGAAGACTGGAAGGACGAGCTGACTCCTGGGGGTGGCACGGGAACATGAATCCCTGAGGAGTTGCCTAGGAGCATGATGACAGATTCCCCATGGGTAGTGGATCAGCCCGTCCAGAACTGACCCATCGGGAGACATGAGTTCATGTTAGGTAGGATTTAGGTCCTGATGAGACCTTCCTTAGGACTTTATGATATGAGGGCACTAAAGTGCTCTCAACATACCGCACTAGAAGGCACTAGGAAAACATCTGGAATGAACTCTTCTGTCTGTACACAGGGAGCATCAAGGCTGAGAGGTGGAAAGTGACTTAGGTCACGTGATTAAATACCACCCAAATCAGGATTAGAACTCTAATCCTTTCCATTCTGGGTGGCCATTCAAACTCCCAGGCAGGGATTGCTCCCCAAGACTATGTCGGTTTACATAGCCTGTGTGTATTAGTCAGGTCCTCTAGAGTCGCAGAATCAACAGAATGAATTCATAGGGAATGTGCTGAGTTGGCTTACGAGACATGGCCAAGGCAATCCAACGATGGCTGCCAGTAGCTGTTCAGTCCAGTAGTCCAGTGTGTAATGGCTGAAAACTGGAGGATTCCTAGAGATTCTTCAGTCACGTTGAAGACTTAAAGGGTTGGAGGGCTAGAGAGTCAAAGAAGCAAAGAATCTGGCGGCCGGAGGGAAGAGCAATTCCTAGCACAGCTACAGAGAGTCTCTCCTCTTCTTTTCTGTTTTTTGTTCTATGGCTCTTTTATCAGATCCACTACTGGGAGGTTCCGATGGGATCTAGGGCTGATCTTTGTATTATACAGATAATCTCTTCAGGTGGTCTCAGCTGATCTTGTCAGGTGTGGTCTCAGCTGATCTTAGTTGATGCCAGGTGTGTCAAGTTGACACCCAGGATTAACTATCACACTGTGTCAGTTAACTTTCTGTCACTGTGGCAAAATCCCGAAGACAAAGCAAAAGGAGAAAACAATTCTACCTGACTCATGGCTTCGGAGGAGGTTTCTGCTCACGCTTATCTCTTCATTCTGGACCTGTGACAAAGCAGAACTTCATGTCAGGGAGCGGCCAGGAAGCAAAGAGAGAAGGGAAAGGGCCAGTGTCCAGTGCTACCCATCAAGAACACAGTCCCCAGCGGTCTACATCCCTGGAGTAATCATTGAAGTTTCCATCGCCTCCAAGAGCATCGATAGCCGGGGACTCGGCAGAGCCAAACCACGACAGCATATCAGTGCTGCAGAAGGGCATGAGCCCATTTGTCCATCTCTTCTGGAGCCGTTGACTGAAGCTCCTGAAGTGCCCCTAGGAAGGGAGGTAACACCAAAGGGTTAACAGAAGGTGGGTCTGCTGGCTCAGGAGCTGATGGGGCTCTGGATGCACCACCTTACATATGGCACCTGGGCATTTGGGAACGCAGAAGTCAGATGGTCCCTTTGACCTCTTCCTGTCTTTCTATCTGGAAGTTAGCCACGAGGAATCTCTGATCTTCCTCTCCGAATGATTATCAAACCTTCATGTGAGAGATATCATGCCAACCCAGTCTGTGCCACTACCGACACGGGGACACAGAAGATTCTTATTAAGGTCTCATAACTACAGCAAAAAAAAACAAAAACACACAGCTATGAGCAATGATATTCTGCGTGCCTGCCCTCTCTCTTCAAACCTAAGCATGAAGTGCATTCTCTGGGCAGGTAAAAAGGGGACAGGATATAACCTGGAGCAATAGAGGAGCAGCGAAGTGGACAGCAATGGCCAGACATAAGGCAGAGCACCAGCGACTCAGCAAGGCTCACCCAGAATCAGGCCACCCTATTCTCTCCCCATTCTAAGGCTTTGGGAACCTTGCATAAGAGGGGATGGTGAGATTGTAAGAACCTAAAAATGGGAAGGTTCACCTCTGGACAAGACATTCCACTCAAAGCAGGACTACAGTGAGACTTGTCCTTCCCAGATCTGCATAATGACTGACATACCAACATGCTCCCATAGACTATCCAGGAACTCAAGAGAGAGAAGAACATACAGTGGAAACCTCGGGTCTAAAGCAAGATGAGTGAAAGATCAGGGGGTAGCCCAAAGAGAAGTCCTAATCTCTCTCTCTCTCTCTCTCTCTCTCTCTCTCTCTCTCCTCTAGTTTTCCTGTGCCTAACCTGTGCCTTCCTTTCCCCCATAGAAAACTTTCGGCAGGAGCCTGTTGCAGTTGCTGCCTTTCTTTCTCTTACACTTTCTCTGCAGCCACATGAGTCCTGTCCCCATGACGGAGACTGTTTGCTAGAGTCACCAGTTCCTGTTTCATGACCAAGCCCTACATCGTTTTGTTTTTCCCTTCTCTGAATTCCCCCTGTCACTTTGTCCTTCTGGAAATATCTTTCTCTTGGCTTCTCAACTCTCACTCAGGTTTTAGATTTTCCTAAATCTCTTTGAGGGTACTGTGCATACCTCTCCCTTCCCCATGCACAAGCCACAAAAGTCAGGATGTCTCTTGATGCTTCCCTGACCTCTTCTGATTTACTTTCTAAGTACTTCATCCAAGTCAAGACTTTGAATGCCTGTTACATGCTCGCGACTGCCAAATTTACATCTCCAATTACAATCACTCCAGACCCGCCATGGACTGCCTACTTCTTTCTGCCAGATCAAGAGCTAAGACTCACCTCATATCGCACACGGCCCAATGCCATGATTTCCTAAACAACACCAAAGACTTAGAAGTTACCCTTGATCTCTCTCTGTGTTTCCTGTCATCCCCTGTCAACCTAAATAACATACAGAGAATGAGTCTCCAAAGAAGTGTAAGTTGACTGGGATCCACAGAACACTGTGGTGGGACCACACCCACTGCTCTGAGCTATGCACTTGTATGAGGAGGGCGTAGCAAAGAAAACTTTGGGGGGCTGGTGAGACAACTCAACTGGTAAAATACTTGCTTGCAAACATGGTGACCTGAGTTTGATCCCTGGAAACCTGTGCATGTGTGTGCCTCCCATAAATAAACATTAGAAAAAAATCAAAATACATAAAAAACTTTTTGAAGACATTCCAAAAAGGAATACATAGACATTTTGGTACAATAATCCTTAGCCATAGAATTAAGTGAAGATGTTGAATGATTGGCAATAAGGAGGCTCCAGTCCTGCACTGACAGTTGCAGACTTGTTACTTTTCTTTTCTTTTTTTGTTTTCTTTTCTTGAGTTAATGTATTCTTTCACACATGTATAAAATACACTGTAGTCACACTCATCCTCTCCCCACTTTCTTCTCCCTGGCCCCCACCAAGACCCTCCTCTCACAAAATCCCTATCTCTTGTGCTTGGCTTTTTGTTTTTGCTTTGCGAGGTATTGGGTTTAACCAGGGCCACCCACGTAGGCACCAGAGTGGAGCTATCCATGGGAGCATGAGTAGCACCCCAGTGGCCACGATGACTTTGTCTTTCCCAGCTACCTGGATTGCCAATAGCTCTCCTGGCCCATGAGCCCCTTCCGTGACTGACAGTTTGCCGGCTCCTCTCATCCATGTCCATGTGGCAACCCCAGCCGCTGTGAGTGTTCCAGGCAGCCCTGTCACGCTCTTGATACAGCATTTTTGCCCTCCTGCCTACTCTCCACCTCTTACATTCTTTCTGCTTCCTCTTTCATGTTGTTTCCCGGGTATCGAAGGAGGTATGGGAGCATCCTGTTTAAAAGTCTGGGTACTTAGCAATCACTTGTTTTTAGCCACGATCCACTTGAGGCAGCTCCAGTCCCCTCCCCACTTCTGCAACCTCATCACATGTAGTGGTTAGGAGCATCCTTTCTGTTAGGTTGTGGAGACTTCTGGGGAAGCTTGTGGTAGTCTTTGAGAAAGTCCTTGCTGTCAGACATGCACATGAGATTCCATTCCTGGCTTTATTTGGCACAATTTTTGTTTTTGAAATCTGGGCTTGACGCAAGTGACTCCCTTTTGACTCTGGCAAATTTCTTTTTTTTTAAATATTTTAGTGTGTGTGTGTGTGTGTGTGTGTGTGTGTGTGTGTGTGTGTGTATCAGAGGGCACTGTATGTCCGTGCAGAGGCCCAAAGGTGACTTCTAGAATCATCCTGGATTGCTTCTACCTCCTTCTTGCTTCACTCTGGGATTTCCCAGGCTCTGCCCACCAGGGTCAGAAGTGCAGGCTGCCACCATTTTTGCCTGGTGTTTTTTACATGGGATCTGGGATTCAAACTCAGGACCTTCTGCTTTTGAGACTGAGTCTTAACCCCTGAACCATTTCTCCAGCCCCTGTTCTGGCAAATTTCATACTCTTGTATCCTTGTCTCCAGATTTTTGATGAGGTCACCCAATATTAATCCAGAACTCCTCTGGTCTTCTCTCAGTCTGCCCCACCAACTTTACCAATCCACTATTACCTTACCTGAGCCACTATAACACCCTCCAAATGGGGCTTCCTGCTTCTGCTTCATTTTCCCCACCACTGAAATGCAGCTCAAACCTCTTCTCTGCTTAATAACATGGCATCTTTTAGTTCTTAGAATAAAATGTGCTCTTTTTACCTTGTTTTTAACCAACCACCCCATCTGGCCTATTTCTGTCTTTGACTGTCTTTTCTTTGGACAAGGTAATTTCAGACTTGGGAATTTGTGGTGACCTCTTCTCCAGATGGTCACTTATGGACTCTTGCTTTGATGTCACATTCTATGAGGTATCTTTTCTGACCACCAAATTGTCTTCGTCATTGCCCCAAGTTTCTACACATCACTTGTAGGGTCACTTGGAATTTCTGATACTTCTTGGTTCACTAGCTGGCTCTCTCTTCTATTACTAGACTGGGACCTTCTCTACTTGATTCATCCTGGGGTATAGGTTAGCATCTGGCTTCTGTAAATCTCTAATTGTAGAAGGGCAAGTTCCAAGACAAATATTTAAAAGATATAAGTCAGCAGGGCTTTTGCCTGTGTAATTTTATCCTTACGATTTAGAAGACTGTTTCTCCACGTTGCTGGTCCTGCCTTTAGTTTCTGTAAAGTGGCTCAGAACATATTTGCTGAATGAATGAATGAAAGAATGCATCATAATCTCTGTATGTGGAGTATGAAAATCTTGATTTAAAATGTATGTCATACAGGTCAGGATGAAAACTATGGATGCAATGCTAACCCTAATGGAATAAATCTCTAATGGTAGGATGGCAAGTTCCAAAACAAAGATTTAAAAGATATGAGTCATCGGGGCTTTTGCCTGTGTATTTTTATCCTTACAATTTAGAAGACTGTTTCTCCACATTGCTGGTCCTGCTTTTAGTTCAACAATTGGGAGATAAAATGCCTTCTGTCTTCCTTGAAGGGAATCAATAGTAAGAATGAGGATTTGGCTCTCTCCAAAAGGTCAGCTTGACACCTGATTTCTCAGGCTACTCTCTTGATCCCTCCTCCCCATTAATGGGGTAGCCTTTTTTTTCTGGCAGACAACTTTCAAAGAACAAATTTGTAATCCATTTCTGAGAAATATAGGGATTAAGATAATATCTCCAAGTTCACTTGGTTTGACCCCTTGAAGAATGAAGCATCGGCCCACAGCAAAGGTCAGTGCATGCCTGGGACATGCATGAATATTGTGCCCGTATGAGGAGAGGTGCAAGAAGTAGGCCTAGCTGAGTGTAAGCAACGAGATGTGCCACAAATGGCAGGATTCTCTTGGGCACATGCATGTCAGATATCTACCTCAGGCACATGCATGTCGAAGCAATGCTCCTATGAGGATACCCATGTGTGGCAAGTGCATGTCAGAGTGCTGTTCCTATGAGGAAACAGACATGGGATGGGGCACGTGCGTGTAAGACTAGTGTTCCTATGAAGATACATATGCGGGGCATGTGCATGTCAGAGTGTGGTTCCTATGAGGACACTTATATGGGGCATGTGCATATCAAAGGTATATACATGCATGTTGGAGTGGTCTTCCTATGAGGATGCATGCATGGGACACTTGCATGTTGGAGTGGTGCATACATGGGGCATGTATATGTTGGAATGGTATTCCTATGAGGATACATACATTGGAGCACTTACATGTTGGAGTGGTGTCCTATGTGGACACCAGTGGATATGTGTAGACTTTCTAGACAATGCTTTGCCCGAAGCCCATAACTAAGTGACATGACCCTTGCTGTAACTTGGTTTTCCTCATCTGCAAACTGGGATGGATGCCTAAGGAAACCTCATGCATTTGACATGCTTGCTAAATGAGGAGAGCTCTTTTGACTGGAAAGCTCTGTGTATGAGTTGTGTTTCTGATAAGCCTGCCTATAGCTGCCACACACATATGCCTCCTACGACTGTGAGAGGAGGCAGCAAGGCCCAGAGCCTTTCAGTGCAGGAACACAGCCCTGTGAGACAGATCCCCTTTTAAAAAGGCCTGACACTCAAAAATAGAAACCCCAAGTGTGAGGAGACAATTAGCCTGCAGGGCAAGGTTACAGAGGGTGGATGGAGGGCGGGCTGGGATCCCAGGGTTTGGAAAACATCTGGGCCCCCAAACTGGCTCCCCACCCCCATCTAGTACCTCCTACCTCTTGGAGAGCTGGGGGGGGGGAGTGTGGAGGATTATCCTTTTTTAATTTTTTTTAATGAATAGGATGGGCTGTGGGCGCCTGGCAGGCCCCATCTGTCTGCTGCCCCAACTCAATTTGATTCCCATTCACCGGCCTTTGTTTGCCTCCCTCTTCTGATCAGCAATCTGGTGGGGGTGGGAGTGGGAAGGTTTAAGTTCTCCCTGGCTTGGCAAAACTAGGACCCCTCCCACAGGCCCACCCCGACTCAACACGCAACCCCCCTCACCCCTGGAGGTGAGGGTTGAGGCTGACTTCCTCAAAGCAGGCTGGTTAGGGGTCTGCTGTGGTTCCATCAGTCAGTTGTGGGGCTTGGTTAGAAGGGGGGCAGTGTGGGGTTAAAATGAGTTTAGCAGTTTCAGGTACCTCCAGTGGGAGAATGGGGTGGCAGACAGGGAGGGGCATTTGGCCTAGAGCCCCAGGGGCTTCTGAGTGGGTGGAAATTAAAGCCCAGAGGTGCCACCTCTGCGACCCATTTCACCCTCATTTTAATAGAAAAGATAATGGAGCAGCTTCAATTAAAAACTTCATCTCTAATCCCACAACCACAGCCCCCAGACCATTTGGATTCTGTCTGTGACCTTTGGCAGATTCTTGGCCTTTTGTAGATTGCCATGCTGAGTGACAGGAGCTTCCGCTGAAGGGGCTTAAGAAAGTACCGACAGCCCATTTTATAGATGGCAGGAGCAGAGAGGGAGGAGCCCAGGCCCCTAGACTTCCGGTCTATAGCTGAGCATTGCAGGTGGCGTCCAGGTTCTGGGAGCAGGAGGACAGCGAAATAGATTATCTGAGCAATGAAATATTTCTCCCTAATTACTCCCCTGCTTCCATCACACACGTATGGTTATTCTGTTCTCTCTCTCTTCTCTGCTGTGCTCTCTCCGCCCCTGTCTCCATCCTTTTCCCTCTTTTTTCCCCTCCCCTCTGCTTCCCTACTCTCCTTTCCCCCCTCCCCCTTTTCAGATTAGAAGCTGGAAGAAAGAAGATTAGAAAGCTGTGGAGAGTACCTGGAAGCAGATGGCTGGTCACCAAGGAGAAGGGCGTGTGACCTGAGGCAGAAGGGAGCTTCAGTAAGAGCTGAGATGTCTCTCTGAGGGCCAAGGAATGTCAAGGCAAGGACTGGGAGAACTCATCTCGAGAGAGCGGTTCCCAGGGCTGGAAAGGTGGCTCAGGGGTTAAGACTCTGCCTCACAAGCGGAAGGACGTGAGTTCAAATCCCAGATCCCATGCTAAAAAAAAAAAAAAAAAAAAGCCAGGTGGACATTACAGTGGCCTGTACTTCCGGCCCTGGAAGGTGGAGCTTAGAAAACTCCAGAGCAAAGCAATAAAAAGATAGAGCAATCTAAGGTGATGCCTGAAGTCACTGTCAGGCCTCCAACATGCTCACACAATGCCCTCTCACACACACAAATTAAAAAAAGAGAAAGAGTGGCTCCCAGCGTGATCAAGAATGTGATAGCAAAGATCCACTTATGGATACTTGTTAGACCCATGGTCACTAAGAAGCATTGCTTCATTCTTAGGCGATTTGTCATTCTGCTGTTTCTCCAGATAATGGATGCTTACAGTCAAGTGGATCCTAAAGTCCCCATATGTGAGTCTCTCTGTGTTCTGAGGAGGCAAGAAAAAGAGGCATATATCTCTGGGACATAGGAATCAATGACAGTGACAACAGTGTCATAAGGCAGAACTGCTAGACACGAAACCCAGCTCTAGTGTACTCCAGGGGCCACGGGCATGCCACAGAAAGTACTAGCAAACTCAGAGGGTGGGTTTAGGGGCACAATGGGGTCCGATTCATACCTTAAGAACATGAGGCTGCATTCCCACCAGCAATGTAGGAGAGTTCCCCTCTCTCCACATCCTCTCAGCATTTGTCGTTGTTTGTATTGTGGATTTTTGCCATCCTGACCGGGGTGAGATGATATCTCAGGGAAGTTTTGATTTGCATTTCCCTGATGGCTAAGGAAGTGGAGCATTTTTTAAGATATTTGTTAGACATTTTAATTTCATCCCTAATAAAGTTTCTTTTAAGTTCCAGGGCCCATTTTTTAATTGGGCCATTGGTTTCCTTGGTGTTTAGTTTTCTAAGTTCTTTGTGCACTGGACATTGCAGGAGCAGCAAAACCGCAAAAGAAAATCAACAAACCATAATCCAGAACTTCAGAGACTCTATATCAACCACCTAGAACTAGGCCAGCCTAATCTCTCCCATCCTGAAGCTCAGGGAAATTTGCAGAAGAGGGGGCGGTAAGAGTGTAAGAGCACAAGGATGGGAGGAGCAATGATATGCAAGACACGCCACACAAGTTAGGGCCGAAGCAATCATGATTGGACTTTGCATGCCCTGCGCAATGTCCAACACACTATTGACCCCACAAAGTCTACCATTTGCTAAAACCACCAAGATCCTTGGAGGCAAGGGATTGACAACCAAAATAGTGTTCCTATGCTTTAGGGGAACAAAGGAAAGGGTTCAGAGAAATGCTGCTGGGTCCTTGTACGTCATCGGAGAGGAGGATCCAGAGGAGAGTTTGGCATGCACATTAAAGGATTCTCCGGGGATTGGGGGAGGGGAGGCACTGGGGGGTGGGGAGGGAGGGGTTAGGGGAGGGTGAGCAGAGGGGTTGGGGGGAGGAGAAGGGAGGGAGGGAACCGTTGTACCTATTAAGTTTGTATGAGCGGAGATAATAAAAAATGTTTAAAAAAAAAAGAACATGAGTAATTAGATAGGTGGAAAGTTAAATGGCACACGTGCTTAAAGCTAGTCATTTATGTTCATGTGCCTATTTATGTTCAGAAAACATAAATGTTTTTATTTTCTGAAAATTAAAATAATTCTCTGACAAGTACAGAGAATAATATAACAAGCTATCATCTTCACCACCCAGAATGGACAGTTAGCATTGTGTTGCATCTTCCTTATTGTGTTAAATAAAAGAAGTGCAAGGGTTTGGCTGCTGTTGGCCAATCCCCTTTTCTCTCTCCGTGCCCCTTCTCTTCACAACCTCTTCTGTGTCCTAGGAACAGGTCATGATCACTGGCTTGGTATATCTCATTTTAATACATCTTAAACAGTCTCCGAATCATTTGTATGCACAAACAACTGATAGCAGTATGTCATCCAAAAAGTTCACTATCGCTTGTTCGTTTTGTACTGAATTATGTGTTCATGGACCAAGGTCGTTTTTAGCTGTGATGTGACACTCGGTTTACCTGTGTCAGCCCAGTTTTTCCTACAGTTGTACTGCCAGGAAAAAGCCCTCCATGCTGCCCCTTACTCGTATGTGTAAGAGTAGCAGAGAAATGAAGAGTTTGGGGAAAGCCTGGGTGTCGACTTACAGTTGTACCAATATCCTTAGCTCACCAGAGTCAGTTTTAATCAGACTGCTCTTAAAAATCTGATGGCTGGGGCTGGAGAGGTGGCTCAGAGGTTAAGTCTCTGCCTTGCAGGTGGAAGGTCCTGAGTTTGGATCCTGGACCCCACGTACAGATGCGTTTCTGGACCTAGTAGGGCGGAGTCTGTGAATCCCAGGGCAGAGTAAACAAGGAGGAGGTGGAAGCAGTCCATGGTGGTTCCCGAATTCGTCCGTGGTTCCACACACACACACACACACACACACACACACACACACACACGTGTGCACTTCTGTACACACACACATACATACACACGCGCACACATGCATACACGCACAATTGAATAAATAATAATAAAAAAAATTTAAAAATCTGATGGCTAAGGAGTGGAGTACACTAGCTTCTATATCTCTCTATTTACTAAGCATGTTATGTTAAATTATCCCACTTTGATCAGAGGCACAGAACACATCCTGGTTTGGCTAAGCATACACATATATATAAGTCAGCGCCTTCTTTATTATATACGTATATACCCAACATACACATGCAAAATATTCACATGTCTCACTCACTGATAGCATGGTTAGAAGACCAGTCAGTAAAATCAGTTGTTAGTCAGTTTTGTACACACTTACATAGATGGTGTTTGGGGGCCACCTTTCTGCTTTCCTGAGTTTGGCCATCAGTGAGCATTTTCTTCCAACTCAACAGTCATTCTATCAGAGTTCAGCTAACCAAGTCTTTCCTCTGCAATAGCACTTGCACAGTCACAGAAGGAGCAAGACATTAAACTTGGCCTTCTTTTGCTTATCAGTTCTCTATAGAGACGATAGTTTCCATGATATGGGGCAGAGTTTAGGTTTTGTGAGCTGGAACAGTTGGCAGGGGAGGGAAAGTGAGAGGTAGTTCTGGAATTGGGTGGCCCACAGCTGGGTTGTAAAGGAGACTCAGGTCTTAAGCCATAGGCTAAGGATGGGTAGATGGTGAGTGCTGGGAGGCAAAAGAGATTTTGAGTCACAGTCCCTCAAACTAAAAATATGAGTGTGACACCACTGGACAAGCCCTAAATTCATTCACCTAAGTGGAAAAAAATGTCCAGCATAGTTCAGATCTCTACTTGTGATTCTCTGTGGGGCACACCCAATTGTTAAGCAATTAAAACAGACAGCTTGATATATGACCAGCAGTAGTGGATACTAGGGTGTTGAATTTAAGTCTGCAAGCAGTCATCCTGGCAGAGGGCAGGCCACACATCCCAGTACCTTCAACACGTTCTTTTCCTTCCAAGTGTTTCCACATCTATTATCTCTGTTGATCCTCACAATACCCGGGTGAGGTGAGTTGGAAAGAGATGGAGGCCCTATTTGGCAGAGGTTAAGTGGCTTTGTTGAGGTCATCCATCCTAGCAGCAGGTTAATCCCAGAGCTGGGACCCCTGGGCTAGGACATTTGGGTTGGGATGCCATTCCCACACAGACATAAGCACAGTGCCTATACACAATTGTGTGCACACACAAAATTTGGATTTTTTTATAAGGCTTCTCTCTAAACAGGGCTGCAAGTCCTTGAGGATCTGGACTTATTTTGCATGTCTGTGAAGCTTCCATTTAAAGAAAAAATTAATTACTTTCCAAGATGGGCCCTTTCTTTTCCTCCTGGTGGTAGGCAGACCACTCTATCAGGAATAAAGGACATTTTAGAGTGAAAGAATATTACCATTCAAAGTCTAACTGCCACGCTGACTGCTAATACAAATATGACTCAAATACTTATCATATGTTAGTCACTCTGTAGGATCTGCCCTGAAGGATCATTTAGCTAGCAAACTTCTGCATGGAGGCAGAACACACCTGTCCTATGTGTTACACACTTGTCCTATTTGGAGGTATCGCTCACCTATTCTGCATGAGGATGAGGCACGCCTGTCCTTCATGGAGATGCGGCACATCTGTCCTGCCTCTCCAACCCTTACGTCTGTCCTGTAGTCCTGTAGCCAGCAATAAACCCAGTGCCACATGCACCCAACTGAATAGAACCAGGAGCCAAAACCAGTAAGTAAAGAAAGCAAGTATTTTAAGGAGCCGTCGAGAGATCAAGGCAAGGTAGGACTGAACACTGAGTGCTCAGATTCCCAAGGGACTTCTTAGAGGAAGTGGTCTCCAGAGACGGGGGATTCAAACAGGAGGGAGAATCTACAGTGGGCCTCTGCCTCTCATCTCCCCTAGTCCCTCTCACAGAGATGAGCAATTCAGCAGCAAGCGGCTGAACATTTCCCTTTTCTTTCCCTTTTCCTTTCAAAAGCCAGATGGGAGATTGGTATATGCAGGGGTTTCACATAAAGCCCAGACTGACTTGCTCCTAGGAGGATAAATGACTTGGGTCACCACGCCGCCAGTGTTACACAACTTGTCTGTGTTGGCTTGAGACCTCAGTGATCCCCCTCTAATTGAAATCACTTTCCCTGACCTCCTGGGTAAGCTGGGGCTTGCTTTTCGCCAGCCAGCCGAGGGGGCTGCGGAGGTTAAAGGAAATCCCCGTTCCTTGGAACCAGAGCTGCTCACACCCACAATCCATCCTCTAGCTGCCAAAAGGATCCTGATTTCCTCAAAGGGAGACCCCACCCCAGGTCACTTGTCCCAGGGGCTGCTGGCACTGCCTTCTAGGGACACTTTGGACATTTCCTTGCAGGGGGGCTGTCAATTGTAATGTGAGGTATTACTTCCTATCTACTGGAGTGATGCTGGGACATGTTGGGCATCTGGCCACGTGTAGAAGGAACCCATGTTTGTCCTTCAGAGAACACGACTTACAAGGACAGAGTCTAGACTCTGGTTCTACATGCTTCAAAGTATGCTTGCTCTGGAGTTTCCAAGAAAACAACAACCCTGTACATCAAAAGTAGACTTTCTCCCTCATCTTGCTGTCTTTACTGTCTATGCCTATTCAAGCACTTGAAAGACAGCAATGAAACATACCAGTAACTGTACCTCCATATTGTTAAATGTAATTCATAAACATCTAAAAGTATATATGTGTATATAAATATATTCCAAGTATAATTTCAAAATTTCAGATATAATGAAGTTCCAACAGCACTGAGCTGAACATCATCTAGTTCTAAATTCAAACTTATTTGTTAAGAGTAGATATGCAACTCACTGCCTTCAGTCTGGATATATTTGGATCTACACATAGAAATGCATTCATTGTTTTATTATTTATTACCTGCATTTCATTCCTCTCTACACTAAGAAGTTGTGTTAGTTTATCAAAGGTGTTTGGTGAGACTTTTAAAGTTAAGAACTACTGTTGCTACATTTCTAGGTCTTAGTGTCCTTCTCAAAGGAAAATGGAATGGGGACAATAAAAAGATGTTAAAAATGTCATACAACATAAGATCCATAGAGCTCAGTGGTCAGGATGCAGCTGTCTAGACAAACATTGCTGATTACAGCTGAAGATTGAATTGCTGACTTCAAGGGATTATCATGATACAATTTTAAGTGAAAAAAGCAAAGTATAGACAGGAAGGTATAAATATGGCCCATTTTGTAGTGACAACCCCCTTGTAAAGTATATGCATGTAGTTATATATGTAAATGACTATATGAGCACAAAGAATACTGTGGGAAAATTCAAAACACACTGATACCAGTAACAGAAGGATGATGAGGGTGTGGTGTATGTGCAAGAAATCAGAGAGGTCTAAAAACATACAAAATGTAAAAGAATGCTGGACTCCGTAAAATCAGCCTGAATGATACAATTCAATATATGTAATGTTATATGTGTACGAAATATCATCTGTGGAAGAGAAGTGTGGAAGAATATTCATGAAACATTGATGATATGTTTGTGATCTAGATATTGGAGATACATCAGGTTTTTCAAAGTTAATCTGTAGGTTCGATATAACAATGCAATCTCAGCAGATTTCTGTGTATCTATGTGCCCACACGCATGTGTGTCTGTGCGTAATTTGATAAGCTAATCTTAAAAGTTTGTAAAACTTCATGGGTCAAAATAGTTAAGAGATTCTTGGTAAATGAATCCAAGATGTGCATGTTGGGGCAAGGTGCCTTGCATTATCAAATGTCAAGACTCAAAACTTGCAAGGTTTCAGAAAGTAAAACACTGTGGCATTCATGCAAACCAAGATGAATGAACTTGGGTGTCCAGAAACAAGTGTTCAGAAACATGAAAACTTGCTTTATGGGAAAGGTGAACAGTAGGAGTGGCAGAGGAGGTCCGTTCCATAGATTAAGTCTGTTGGTTTGTTACTGTAGAGGAAACAGTTCCTAACTCACATGTTGCACAACAAAGATCTGCAAGTGTCTTCTGGCTACTCATGCCAAGTGGATGTCGCAGTTTGCTTTCATGTTGTTGATAAATTTATGACCAAACAGTTTATAGAGGAACAAGACATTTTATTCTCTCACCATTGTCTGACTACACAATTCTCATTCCAAACTGGCAGGAGAGTCTACACCAATACCAGGAGTGGAGGGAGCTGGCCACATCACATCCATATATCCACAGGACTGCTGAGAGAAAGACAATCCTTACGCGCCAGGCCAGTGCATCTGACTAAGTATACCGAAGGATGCCACCTTCCTTAACCAGTCCCTTTCATCTTAATCACCTGTCCAGAGACCAGCCCCATCCATCCTGGGCTGGGCCTTCCCCATCAATTAGACAATCGCCTGTAGACTTGCTCAGGGTTGAACTCAGCGATTACATCTTCACAAATGTGCCCAGAATCTAAGCTTTGATTTTCAAATTGACATCTACATCTAACTATGACAGTGGAAAACAATGAAGCTTCCAGGGGGAATATTTGTCTCATCCTTTGGGTAAGGGAAAATTTCTTATTTCTAATAAAAAAATCACTAATTATAAAGAGAGAAATTAGCACATTGGACTACATTAAAATTGAATACTTCAGGGCTGGTAAGGTGGCTGAGTAGGTGATAATACTAGTTTCCCAAGCCTGATGGTCTGCGTTTGATCCCTGGAGTCCATGTAAATGTAAATGGAGATGGAGAGAACCAACACCACATTGTCCTCTGATCCTTCACATGACCCAAGGTGTGGGCATGCCTGCACTCATGCATCACACACATCACACACACACACACACACACACACACACACACATTCATAAATATAGCAATTTTAAATTTTTTAATCAAGAACTTCAGTTTAAAAAAAGAATACATTAAACAAGTCATGAAATGGGAGAAGAAACTTGTAATATATGAATGCAACTAAGAATTCAAAATCAGAATCTACAAAGAACTCTTACATATCAGTGAGCTAAACCAGCAACCCAACTGGAAAAAATGACAGGATAGCAGAACACGCATATTAAAAAGAAATACATAAAGAAATATTCAATAAACGTATTAAAATGCCCTCAATCATACTAGTAATAAAAACATCATAATGGTGTAGATGATAAATAGATATGATAGAGATGATAGTTAGAGGTGATATATTTATGTCTACATCTATATATGCTTCAATGGCCACAATGAAAATTATCTGCAAGGAAACTGGATAAAGGCAATGCTCAGACCCTGATGGTATGTCAGTTGATGCACTCACTTTGGAAAAATGACCCTATTTGGTAAAGCGGGATGTCTCAAGCATCTGTTGCTAGCTGTTCCCTTAACTGACCATAGGCACAAAGCAGCAGCAAAGTCATGCCCAGGACCATTTGTGGCAGCAATTTGCAACGTTTCAAAAACCCAAGCTACAAAATTCACCTCAGCCTTAGAATGGACAAATAGCAGTGAATTCTTACAGTGGAATGCTTGCAAAGATGAGCAACAGTTTTTCAGGTAATGCTGTACAAAAAGCAAAAGCTGAATACAAAGAAATGTATCAACATGTCTTATTGTACAGAAGTCCAAAACCAAAGCTAATATATGGTATTAAGTGTTGACACAGTAATGACTGGGGGAAGGTTGGAAGATGCACAGGAACTTCTGGGGAGTTGGTCGCATTTATTCTTCTCTTGGGACATGGACATAACTAATCCTATTCATTGGCCTGAAAAGGTATGGTTTGAGCATTTTTCTGTTTGTTTTCCTTTTCAATAAAGATGTAGAAAAAATTAATTGCAGGAGATGAAAATCTATTTACTTTTTAAATTTTATGAGTTTAACAATGACTTTAACTCAATTTTCATCCCGAACTATCCAAGTCCCATCTCCCTTCTTCCAATGGAAACCTTTCTAATCAGGTTCCCTCTCTCCTTCATGTGTTTTGCATATGTAGCCCACTGGTTTTTATGTGGGTCGCATGTGCCATTGAGGAGCACAGACCTTCTAGGAGTGGGTGTACCATTGAAGAAATTGGATCCCTTTCTCTCATCCAACATACACCCTCAATAGCCTCTCAGGGAGGCGGAATCTCATACGTTCTTCCCCATTGCATGGTGAACTGTTGATTGTTCAAATCTTCTGCAGGTCCTGTGCAAGTAGACACAGCCGTGGTGAGTTCATGTGTGCAGCTGCCCTTTCGTGTTTAGAAGATTGTTTGCCATATTTATCCCCACCTTTCATTCTTCCTGTCACTTCTTTCCTGATTTTCCCCAAACAAGTCTTAGCGTGAGGAGTGGCTTAGATGTCCTATTCAAGGTCAAACAGCCCACAATCACTCAATCTCTGTATTTTGGCCACTCATGGTGCTCTGTATTGAACTTCTCCCGTTGTGGAAAGAAGCATCTGAGATGAGGACTGAGAGTTGTTCACATCTGTGGGTGTAATGGTAAGTGTTCAGATGGCAACTTTACATCATATCCTTCTAGCTGAATGATAATAGTTTGTTCCCATTAGGGCCTTTGGCTTCCCCTTTAACAGGTTCTGTGCCCTACTTGCTATAGCAGGCATAAACTTCCCTACTGGAAAATAGGCATTAACTCCAATCAGGGAGCAGTTGGTTACCCCCCTGACGTTTATGCTACTATTGCATCAAAGGGTGGTTAGTATTGTAGCTTACAGAGTTCAGGAGATAAAATTTTAAGTAAGTTTCACATTCTTGTTTTTTCTATCCTTTGAATTATATACCACATACATATATTTTTATATGGTCTAGGAGATCAAAACTATTTCAAATTGTACAAATCAATAAACATGATTCAGAAACACAACCATGTTCATTTAACTGGAAGAACTAAATGTGGCTACTCCAGCACAAAGTTAAATTTCATTTTTTATTCTATGTGAATGTTCATGCGTGACCAAGCAGGCGAAGGTCAAAGGTCATTGTTGGTTGTCTTCCTCTAGCATTCTCCACCTTACTTTTGGAGATAGGGTCTCTCACTGAACCTAGAGCTCACTGGATTTGGCTAGAAAGGACCAAGGAACCAAATCGGTTCCTTTTCCCTAACACTGGGATTACAGGAACATGAGGATATAAACTTAGGTCCTCTATCTTACATGGCAAGCACTTTACTAACAGCTGTCTTTCCAGTTCTTTAGTTGATAGATTTGAAGATAGTTAGCTAAAACATTACTTAAAAAGAAATAAAATTGCTGGTCAGGTTGAGCTGAAGTTCATAGTCATAAAATCTCACAGGTACTATAATGAACTTATAGTTTCAATTTCTCCTCTGAAAAATAGATGTGGTAAAATGCATTCAGTCCTCCTGATATTCCATGACACTATAAGTAGCCCCTGCTGCTTTCTGGAAAATGTTTTGAG
Source organism: Typhlomys cinereus (assembly GCA_023101885.1). NCBI lineage: Eukaryota > Metazoa > Chordata > Mammalia > Rodentia > Platacanthomyidae > Typhlomys > Typhlomys cinereus. Next base: position 1,755,784 of record JALPQD010000283.1, on the reverse strand, counting down.
ACTCATGATCTTAGTCTGATGTTATTAAAACTAGCTAAGAGAGAGCTTTGAGGGACAATCCTATCTAAATAAGTCAGATAAATGGCTGGCCACCTCTCTGTCTATCCACCCATTAATCTATCTGCCCATCCATCCATATATCCATCCATCCACTTATCCATCATCTACCCATCCATCCATCTATTGACCTGTCTATCCATTCATTCATCTATCCATCCATCCATCTCATTGCATGTTCTGAGGGTTCTTCTCTGAAGCATGCATTGGTGTTATCTTCACATTTTAATCATTTGATGACTCATTATTTGGGAATTCACTTAGTAAATTTTTTCAACAAGTGCTTGCTTAAGCATCAACTATTCTGAGCTCAGCCCTTCATTGAGAGTTGTGGAGAACACACAGCTGCCAAGGGAATTCTGTTTGTTCACAGTCCTGGTGGGAAGACCCTTTAGTGCCACAGTGGAAAGCCAGGGCTGCACAAAACCCAAGGGGCATGAGCTCCGAGAAGGAAATCCTGGATGCACAAGAACATCTCTGGCAGGGAGGGAGGACTTAAGCTAGGCCTGATCATCTTAGCTTCTCATCTCCAGAGAGAGGGGGGAAAAAAAGACCCAAACTTGAAGAAATAGTGCAGTATTAGAGCGCAGTCATAAACATAAAACATTAACATGTAATTCCCTTATGCTTTTGAAAAATTACTTCATAAACGCAAAGTAAAATATTTTCCCTTTTTATTACCTGACAATTACATATTAAGAATTTCTTTTTATGTTTAAAAACATATGCAAGCCGGGGAAAGCAGACGCCAAAATGTAATTGCTTTCCTTCTATAAGAATCAGATGTCATTTTCTTCCAACTCAACTCTGAAAAGAGATAGGAAAGAGCAAATTGTTGTATACATTAAATTTGGAAACATCTGATAGCTTTCCTCAATTAAACTATTTAAATGGAAAAAGATTGCTGCACAGCTCTATCATATCCCACTGAATACAACCTCGGCTGAGGCAAATTGGCGGTGGCAGGTACCAAATGCATCAGCAATAATGAGATTGGACAACCCAGTGGAGGTCATTGGTAATTGTTATTATATGCAATATCGCACTGTCAGAAATGGGGAAAAAAACTTGGTAGCAAGCAGAGCTAATGCTGGGGATTGGATGAGTTGAGTGTATTGGTAGCTACCGAGCTAGACTGACCTGAGAAGAGTCAGGAGAACTGGAACCTACTTTTCTTTAGGGGCCTTTTACAACCTGGTTATATGCTCAGCATGTGGGAGTCCAACTGTAGGACAGCCTATCAGTGGAGACTTTCTTGTTAGCCACTGATCATTCATTCATTCTGAATGGGATATGACTGTGTTTACAGGTCAAGAACCTCAAATTGACTGGGATGCTACCTGACAGTCCCTCTATGTTCTCTGAGATTTCTAGCATATGAAAGAGGTATATCCTGTTAAGAAGGTAGACTCTGCAGGCCCCAGGTCTATGATGTCATGCAGCTCATTGACCACAGATAAAGTAAATCTTCTGGACTCAGCACCTAGCTGCCATGGCCTCTCGCTGATAAAGACGTTTTGGAGAGTATATTTGTATGTTAAGTATATCACACTCTGCTGAACAAAATATTATAGATGTGGGTGGGCTTCAGTGTGGAGCTGAGTCAACACACTTACTCTAATAGTGCTGGAAGCCGAGAAGCCTAAGACTGAGCTACTGACAGAATCTGGAGAGAAGATTCTTCCTGGTGCATAGTAGGGGTGTTTGTTGTTGTACCCCTATGTAGAGGGAGAGGGAAAGTTCTGGCCTTTCTCTTTTTTTATTTAAGCTATTTTATTTTTCTGGTTTTGCAAGTATATTGAGTACTCAGTCCTGTTTCCTTCCATCCCTCCCACCTATCCCCCTTACTCTCCCTTCTTCAATCCATCCCATTCCCTCCCACCCTCCTGCCCACCTTATGGCCCTAGGGCTCCCTCTGTCTATCTTCTCTTTTTTTAATTTTTTTTCTACTGTTATAAGCATATTGAGTACTTACCCCTGCTTCCCTCCATTAGCTCTTCCTCCCATCCCTCCACCAATCCCACCCTCCTGCTTGTTTGTTTTATGGATCCCAGGGTTGCCCCTTGGCCCATCTACTCCTGTGAGGGTTCAGGCCTCTGTGGCACACCAGGTTGCCCTGCCTCAGACCACTTCACTGATAGGGACATTTCCCTTCACTCACCCAGCTTCAGTCTCCAAGGCTTCCACTGTATATTCTTATCTCTCCTGAGTTCTTTGATAGTCTATGGGGGCGTGTTGGTATGTCGGTCATTATGCAGGTCTGGTAAAGACAAGTCTCACTGTAGTGAGTTCCTTCATGCAGCAGTCCTGCCTTGAGTGGAATGTCTTCTCCAAAGATGAACCTTCCAATCTTTATGTTCTTACAATCTCACTTCCCCTTCTTCTGTGAGGTTACCAAAGCCTTAGGATGGGGAGATTGGGTGGGTCTGATTTTGGGTGAGCCCTGCTAAGCTTGATAGCCCTCTACACTATGGCCACCATTGTTCACTTCACTTGCTCCTCTACTGCCCCAGATGCATCCTGTCAGGATGTTGAGATTCTCTACCTCTCTTGTAGAAGAAGATTTCTAGGCTGAGTGCTAAGTGCTCTTCAAATCTATGCATATAATAGTAGCTATTTATAGAGCAGTTTGGTGTACTGTCCTCCTACCTATAGGTTAATTGACTGTTTTTCCCTATTGATCTGTTTTCTTCCCTTTTTTAGATCCTTGTTCTAATTAACAGTAACTTGAATGTGTTCTATTCTGACAATTGGGTCCCAAGTCCAAGCAGATAGCTATTGGTTGTCTCCTTGCTAGTCATGCCACTATTACACTGGTGGTCATCTATTGCCATGGTGATTTTTATTGTAACTTTAAAGATCTCATGAGTTGATGGGGCCTGTGATTATTTCTCTCCCCCAGTAGCTTCTACAATATCCCTTGGTACTATGTATCCCTCTTTTTAGAAAAATAAATAAGGGCTCTAATCCTATTACAGGGGTGCATGCCTTCTGCTACAGTTTAGATATATCACCCAGAAAGTTAATTTCCAAAGTCAAATGTGAATGGTATTGTGAGTAAAGCCTTTGGGCTAATTAGGGTTAAATGAAATCATAAGGGTGAAACCTTCATGATTGTGTTAGTGGCCTTACAAGAAGTAAAAACGAGACCTGAAGAAGCAAACTTCTGTGTTGATATGTGATGTTCTGTATGACTTGGGTGCTCTAAAGAGATTCCATGAGCAAAACAGCAACACACACACACCAGATATAGTCTCTAAATATTGAACATTTAACCCTTGAAGCTATTAGCTGAATAGGCCTTTAATTCTTCTAATTTCCAATCTGTGGTGTTCAATTATAGCAATGGCAAATGGACAAGACACCCCCTGAAGGTCCTACCTCTAAATATCATCACAATAGGTATTGGGGGTTTTAGCATAAGAATTCGAGCGGCATAAACATCTGTTTAAGGAAAGCATCAGGTAGTTAAATAACTCTATTACACTAAGGGGAAAGCTGGACCTCAATATAGGATCCTAACCCAACCAAGAGGAACACTCCTTTCTAAGCTGGTATGGCTCCTAGGTGTCATCTGGTCCCATATTCCACTGCAGATTGACAGAGCTTCCTAAACAGAGTATGCTAGGGAATTTTCTAGAGACATGAGCAAAATACATAGATTTCCATAGTCTTCCCCATGCTATTTGAGTTAGATTTGTAGATACAATATAGAAATTTTTGTTTAACAACATTCTAGAAGTTTTGGAGCAGGTCTCCTACAGATAGAAACTACTGTGGGAAAGATTGCATTCTCTCTAGGCTTTGCTGGAGGAATTCTCAGGTCAGGACGCTCATATCTTGTAAGACAATGTGTTCCTTTGCAAGATATGCTCTATTTCCAAGTCCTTTAGATTGAGCTAACATCAGGTATGTGCAAATACTACCAAAAAATTAACTCTCATTCTCTTGATCAGAAAGTATGTGTGTTAAATCATTCAATTCTCAATGTCTTCCAAATGACTACTCAGTAGCATTTCTCACAGGAAAAAAAGTGACTTTCGTTGATGTTCTCCTGGGATGACCTGGTTGTGTTCTGAGGCACTCTTCCTCCTCCTTCTATTCTTCTGCCTCTCTTTCCATTTTATTTGGTTTTTGTGTTTTGAGGCAGAATCTCATGTAACCCAAGCTGACCTTAAACTTGGCCATAATGGTGGAACCCTTAAGCTCCAGATCTTCCTGCCTCCACCTCACATATGAAGAAATACATGCGTGCACCATGTCCTGATGTGCACGTTCTATGGATGAAAAGATTTCATTTATTCATTCTCAGGGAACATTTTCTCCCTGTACTAAGAGCTCATAGTGCACAGAAAAATCAGAGACCAGATTCTGTTCTAATAGAAGTGAAAGTTCTTTGCCCTGCTACCCAAGAACAGTGAGGGAAGCTCTGAGGAGTTGGAGCTGCTCTGGGGTGGTATTTGGAGGAGGTGGTATTATTTGGAGGAGGTGGTATTTGGAGGAGGTGGTATTTGGAGGAGGTGGTATTTGGAGGAGGTGGTATTTGGAGGAGGTGGTATTTAAAGATAGACAGATATAAAGAATGGAGGTACTTGGTGACTCACCAGAGTCTAATGTTAGACCCTACTGCTGAAGACATCACACTCCCTGGACATGGAGAATCAGGCTGGAACTAACCTGAAAGCTTCCTCCTAATAGCGAGCTTCCATAGTATGAGAAGGCCCTATGCAGGCTGCTGGAGGGGATACAAAAGCCATCCACAGTCTTACCTAGTTATGAATCCTATGGGATACAGCAAGAAACAGCCTGGAAAAATGTGTTCATCGGTGTGACAGTGGTATGCATGTCAAAGGGGTAGCCAACTACTTTGCAGTAGGATTCAAGGCCTACAACACAGAAGGGAACTTGTACCTTGCACTGCAAATCATGCTAAGAATCCAGAGATGGGTTGGTTCAAACCCGCCACTATTCTTTTGCTAAGAAGACACAATATCAAGTTGCCTTTTAAATACTTATCTTTAAACCAATTGATGAGCACAGCTCTCAGCATTCATCTCAAAGCTTTTTTTCCAATAGATGGCACTTGTTAGGGAAATAGATGACTGTGGATCCCTCAACCCCAGAAAGGATATTCGAGCTTCTCCCATCAAGGACCAGGAAATACTGCAGAAGAGGGAATAGAAAGTTTACAAAGATCACCCTCAGACTTAAGCCACCACTGGAGGTATCATGACTGGAGGTGGAAGTAGATAGCTATGGCTGCCAAGATGCGAAGAATAAGCTGAAGTTTGAGGATTCAGCCTTCAACGTAGCATATGCCTAAAGGCTCAGGGACCTTTACAGAAGAGGCAGCAAACAGAATTTAAGAGCCAGAAAACAGGGTTGTGAATGCCATTCTCCCACAAGAGTATATCCATGGCAACCATGAACCCCCAGCAGAGATGATTTCTAACACTAATCCTACTGTGGACATTCTTAGCCAACAGGCAACTAGGACCTGAGGAGAAACCCATGAGGTCCTTCAGAATACTGACAAACAATGAGCAACTAACGAATCTGAGATGGATAGAAATGTCTAGGTGTGGCCCCCCTAGGTTTGTCTAGGTTCTGAGCTTAGGATCACACAAAAGGCTGTGGTTAAACCCAGTGGACACACAAAAACAAAAGGACATGAATATGGGATGGAAATTTGTAGGGAAGTGGAGCTGGCGGCAGTGGGGATGGAGAAAGATAACAAGATAGAGGGGTAAATATAGAGGGGGAAATAATCAGAATGTTTTATATACATGTATGAAATTGTCAAAAAACAAAATTCATCAATAAGGAAATGAGGAGGAAGGGAGAAATGGAATTATAGACAGAGCAGGTATAGCGGGCAAAAATAAGGGATACAGGTGACAAAAAGAGGATTCCTGAGAAGCTCTTAGTGGAGAAACACTTAACATTGAGTTCTGGGCATTAAAGCTGGGAACTGGGAACTGTACCTGGTGAAGACTTTCAATCTTGAATGAGTAGGGGGGTCTCATGTAGCCTAGGCTGGTCTTACGCTTACTTTGTAACCCAGATTGACCTTGAACTCCTGATCCTCCTCCAGTTTAATGTTCAAAATGCTTTTTAAGCCTAAAGGTGTCTCCTTAGTAACAGTCCTGCCTGGTCCTACAGTCTGCTTAGGACCCTCTGGCCAGTGTCCCCACTGCCCGCTGCTGAATATTTGGATTTGCCACACCATCGACAATCATTGTTCCCAGCGCCTCTGAGGCTGCTGGAAACTCTCATTGCATCCCTGAACCTTTGGTCCTCTTAACTCCAGCCAGTAGCTCTGGTGAATACATCTCAACTACCAAAGATATTTGAAACAATGTGCAAACAATTAATCCAAGCCCCAAGGCTAATGACAAAGTAGGCGCAGTGTGGTAGCTCAGTGTTTGCATGACCGGCTGCAAACACAGCTGGGAAGTCAGCAAGGCAACAAGCCTGGCACTGGGGCTCTTGTGTTCTCTGCATGTGACGGACCAGTGCTGCTCGGGGGACAGCCACTTTGGAATCTTGGGCAAGGGAAGGTTGAAAATAGACTTCATATCACAGCAATTTGATTTGGAGGTTATCATTGAATGGTTGGAAAATATTGGTAGAACACCTCCATAAATTCTCGCTGTCCTTGGAGACCACGGGAAACCTTTCCCTATGAAACAGTATTTTAACAGATACATTTAATTTAGCCGTGGCGCTCTTCTTCCTTTCCACTTATATGTTTATATCTCACCTCATTCCAAAAGATAAGGAGATGGATAAATCCTTTGGAGCAAATGCTAAGAGTAAACCACCCGGGAGGCACTGGGGCACATCAGCACCCTGCACGGCAAACTCACTTTCACTCCATGCCAGTCACGGATCAGGATTCTAAGAAGAAAGGATGGATCTGACAAGCTATCTGTCCTCAGGGAATGGCACTGACTTAGGCAGGATGAATGCAAAAAGAGACTGACTGACTAATCCAGTGTGTTAAACACTGAACGATGCAGCTCTTATCAATCAGGGGCTAGTGTGGGTTGGAATTAACAGAGAACTCAACTCAAAAGGTGAATTTATACCCTCCCTAGACAGGAAGTCCTGAGCTCAGACAGTCCTGCACAGCGTGCATTTGCCTCCCCGCCCTTCTCAGTCCCAGTCCCATGTGCCATGGGTTGTTCTCAGGCTAGCAGTAGACTGGCTGGCTGCCATCGCTCCAGGCATCAATGCCTGAGGATGTCCAGGGAAGACTCAGGGCACTGCTGGCTCGCTTCACTTGTCTCTACGCCCCTATGAGGAAACCTTCCTCAGAAGTCCCTGAGCTCGCCTGTTTAGATCAATACAAACACTTAAGGTTCTATGATCATCTTCAATCCAGCTCCCAACCAAGGAGGACATAATTACTACAACTGACTTTGACCAGTCTATAGGAAAGGATGGTTGGTTAGCTGAGTGAATTGAGGGTGTGCTCAGAGAAGGCAGGGGGTGCATGAGGGACATGGGAGGGAAAGAGCAGAAGTGCGGGCAGAATTCTCCCTAGCAGGCAGAGAAAAGGAGATCTAGCTTTGTGCAGAGTGGCCCTTGTGACTTCTTCCTTTTGGAGGGGAATTATAAGAAATTTTAAAGGGAAGATATCATAAGCAACCCCACACCAAGCAGCAGGGGTGGAGGGCCTGGACACCAGGCCACGGGCAGCCTTCATTTTTGCTTAAAGCAAAATGCAAATGGCACAGATTCTTGGTCATTGGAGACTGATGTACTGTGCACTGGTTCAGAATAGGTTTTAATGCTGTAGCTGGAAATTCATTCTTGGGAGCTGCTAGGGAGTGGCAGTCGGCTTGGAGGGATGGCTTTGGCGGAGGTATTGAATTTCACAGAGACAGGTAGTATAACTGAATTGTTAAAAAAAAAAAACATGGACTCTGGTGAATCAACTGTACTGTCTCTGCTTCCTGTCATCTGTCTTGCCTCAGTTCCCCTATCTGCACGATGGTGTTGTGTTGATGTCCCTTAAGCACTGAGTACTCGAGATGGGAGGAGGAACACATTGTCAAGAGGGATTTAACAAGGGAACAAGGGACAAGTTTTGTCAAAAGAAGGACTTGTTTTGATTTTTATGTACTTTAGAGAGAGAGGGAAGGGAAGGGAGAAATGGAGGTATATTTGGCATGGTGCATGGGTAGATGTCAGTGCACAACTTTTGGAAATCAGTTCTCTACTTCCACCATGTGGGCTTCTGAAGATTGAACTCAGGTTATCAGATTTGTGAATAGGCTCCTTACACACTGAGTTCTCTCTCCAGCTCTTTGTTTTGATGGTTGTGAAATATTTAAAGAGTAACACAATGTTTAATGACATGTTGTTCACAGATAAGCTGATTTATTCTCTCTCTCTCTCTATCTGTGTGTGTGTGTGTGCGCGCACGCGCACATGTGTGTGTTTGATTTGCTTGAAAGCAAGCCCCAAACATATGGACTCTTTCACCCTGAAAATCTCAGCCCATATCTTCTAAGAAAAGTTTTTATTCTTAGAATTCTTATCCTTCTCAATTATGACAACATCATGACCTTTAAGAAAGTTAACAAGAATTCTTTCACCAGGATCATCTAATCCCAACCTTATTCAGGTTACTGTCTTTTTAGAATTTGATCCATTTGAGGGTCTACTAGTATTGTTTTCAAAACAATGAAGTATGTGCTTACGTAATTAAGCTTATGAAGTATAGGATATGTAAGTGTGTGGTGCATACATATACATGTTTGTGTATGGCATGTGTGTGAGGGCCTGGGCAGGTATGAGGATGCATGTTTCGTGTGTACATTTGTGGTATGTATGCATATGTATGTATGTCTGTATACACACGTGTGTGTATGTGTGTGCCTGTGTGTGTTGAGGAGGGAGATGCTAGGGATCATCTTTGAGCAAAATGAGCAAAGATGCACTAGCAAGTAAATGCTTCAGTTTTTTTTTTTTTTCCTTGCAGTGCATTTGAAGAAATAAGAGTTAAACTCCAGAAACTGTTGAGTGGAATCAATCTTGGCTAAAGAGGCTGAAGATACTAATGGTTTTGTTCCCTTGATAGATTGATTCAGGTGTCCCTCTCCGCCATCATCTCAGCAGCCTACTCCCTGAAAGGGAACAGGCACAAAAGTCCTTTCTTTTCTGGAAAGGGTCAGCATTATCTCCTATTTTCCTCTCTGGGCCTGCAGCTGACGCACAAAGGAAGGTGTAATTACAATGCGGCGTGCTGCTGATCTCTGGGCCTGGAAATCCTGAGCCGCTCACTCTGCTCAGAATACATTTCAATTTGGGGCTGGGAGTTTTACATTGAAATGAGTTTTTTCTTTAAAACCCTAGAGAAAACAGCCTGTGCACAGGAGCATTAACAAATGGCTTTGCAAATCTAGGCTAAAGTGAACATTCAATTGGAGGAGGTCAAATCAAGCTGAGACGCCAAAGCCCAGAGCATGGGCCTAGCAAGGCCTGTTGTCTCTGGATGGATGTCACCATGGATTTGGCCTTTCTTTAGCCACTGCTGCACTCTTGGGTGGCTCCGGAGGTCTTTCATACTTCTAGATCCCAAATGTGTTGGCCCAGGGTTCTGAGGGTTTAGGGATGGAAGCTGGAGAGACTTTAGAAGCAAGGGACCTTGGGGACCGAGCTTGTCCAGTACTGGGCCAAGTCCAGTATGGTGTGCACTTGGCTTATGATGAGGATGCGGAGCCTCGGTCGGGCTTGGTGACTAACCCAAAGGCCTGCGTCTGGTCATCACTGTGGCGGCAGCATTCACTGAGGGTCAACTACAGTGGTGCTTTATGGTTTCCCACTTCCTGGGTGGTCCTCTGTGATAAGACTATTACTTCTGTTGCTTACCTGCTAAGTATGGAAACTGAAGCACAGGGTCCCGGTTTCCGGATCATGCAGCTGGAATATGCATCTAGACATATTCGTTCTGGATACTTCATTTCACTCACCTGGCAACGCGGACTACTCACACTTCTGAGTTGTTCTGTCTGTTCTTGCCTCAGCCTTGCCGCACCCCTTGTGTCACAGACGGCGTCTTGCATAGTCTGGCCTTGGTAGCATCCTAACAAACCAACATACTCTTGAGTCTGCTCTGAGCTGAAGAAAGCTCCCAGAGAGGGACTGGGTGTTAACCTCGTCTAAGGTGTGTTCTGGTGCCTGACCTAGAATTTTTTGATTTTGTCCTCTTTTTTTTTCTTTGAGACCCATATTAAAGAAGTTCAGATCATGCTCATCTGGTCTCTTGTTTGCTTGTTTTCTCACGAGTCACATGCATGACTATTGCCGTTGGCCTGCACGGTTGCTGATAAATGGCCATCAAATAGCTTAAGGGAATAAGGGGTTTATTTTCTTATTGATAGTCCGATTACAGTCTGTAGTGCATGGGAGAGCACGCCCCAACACCAGACCACCGAGGGAACTGGCCACACCACCTCCACATAATGGCTGAGAGAGGGACGATCCTTACTTGCCAGGCCAGCATGTCTGGCCAAGTATACACAAGGATGCCGACTTTCTCAACCAGCTCTCTGTGATTTATTCCAGGGCCTAATCCCACCCACCTGTGCCCTTCCCATCAGCCAGACAATCTCCTGCAGGTTTGCTCTGGGCTTAACCCAACCACTGATTCTCCACAAATGTGCCCAGAGCTCAAACCCTCCACAGTCAAGTTGACACCTGTGCCTAATTATGACATTCCACCCCTTGTCAACTTGGCACTTTTACTGTAACCTTCAATCCTTGTCCCCACAGATGTTAAAAGTTATCTTTAAAATATAAATACACTTCATAGACAAATTTAAAATGTTCTCTCATTAAAACTTCAGTTCCAACATTTTAAAAGTTCAAAGTTCTTAACCTTAAATGTGTATTAAAACAGAATAAGCTAAATACTTTAAAACAAATAAAACATTAAAACAGAAGGATCTTGAAGAATAAGAAAAATTAAAAAGATCAAAGTCCAGCAAATCAAATATCTCATCCTTTTTTTAAACATATGATACTCATTTATTTTTACATTGGAAACAAATGCATAAACATTCAATTGCTAATAACAAATTATATTGAAATATTTGAAACACTTCCATATCTTACAAAACCATCTAATCTCTTTTTTTATTTATTTACTTCTGCTCATATAAACTTAATAGGTACTCCGTCCCCTCCCTCTCTCCACCCCTTCATGGACCCCCTTGTTTCCTCTCCCCTTTTCTTCTTCCTTTCCCCCCTCCCTCCCTATCTCCCAGTGCCTCCTCCCCCCATCCCTGGAGCATCCTTTAATGTAAATACCTCATCCTTTACTTCAGTATCCATCTTCTGTTGTTCATCATATAGTCACAGTGGCTCAAAGATTCTAGGCATTCCCAGTCTCTGTTTGTAACTCAAAGATGTAGAAGCAGAGTTCCTCAGAACCAGGTGGAGTCTCCACTCGCAGCTGTCCTTAGCATATATCCCAGGGTTCTGGCGCCTCAAACAACACTCTGGTTCTTCTACAGCTAAAAGCTTCACTTTTCCTTGCAGGAACTCTACACCTGCCACTTGGTGCCAAGATTTTGCTGCTTTTCATGAACCCCATAATTGTTCACCAATTGAGGGATGCTGCCACATTCACAAGTGAAGTCAAAACGTAGCTTGGTCCACTCAAGCCACAGCTGTATCAAGTTGTGTGCACTGATGCTGGAATAGCCTTTTTCTAGGCAGCCAAACTTCCAAAGGGCAAGAAATAGCTTTAACTTGGGCTTTCAACCCTTGAAGGAATCTGGGTTTTCAAACCACGAACTCGCCATAAGGTGATTTTCATGTTTTCCACTATCCCAGTGCAATTCACTAGGTTTTCCTTCACTGATGTTCATTTCTCCAACATCAGCAGATGTTCTGCTGCCTGCCCTTTCCACATCCAGAGTTTTTCCACATCCGGAGCTTCATGACCACCAGCACAGCTCTCCTCTGTCAAGCAAACCAGTCTATCATCTTTAAAATCAACCTCACCAAAGTCCTTGTTCCCTTCCTCACAAACTGAGCCCAAACAATTCACAACTCTCACAACATTTTCATTATCCAAATGGCCCATTAAACTCTGTAGAATGGTATTTGTAATCCACAAAGTGAAAATCTTCAAACATTTCAAACTTTGTCCAGCAAAACCATTCAAAAGCCACAACACTCCACTTCCTGGGTACAAAATTCTGTTGCAGTTTGCCTGCATGGTTGCTGATAGAAGACCATCAAATAGCTTAAGGGAACAAGAGGTTTATTTTCTGATTGATAGTCCAATTACAGTCTGTAGTCCAGCTTGACGGGAGAGCATGTACCAATACCACCAGGCCAAGGGAACTGGCCACATCATCTCTACATAATGGCTGAGAGAGGGACGATCCTTACTTGCCAAATCAGCATGTCTGGCCAAGTATACACAAGGATGCCAACTCTTTCAACCAACTCTCTCAACCAACTCTCTGTGTTTTACTCCAGGGCCTAATCCCACCCTCCTGTGCCTTCCCCATCAGCCAGACAATCTCCTGCAGGTTTGCTCTGGGCTTAACCCAACCACTAATTCTCTACAAATGTGCCCAGAGTACTAAACCCTCAACTGTCCAGTTGACATCTGTGCCTAACTATGACAATGACATACTGCAGCATTCACTCATGTTGATGCTCCCAGGAACTTGATGCAGACCAGAGTCTATGATTCCCAAATGGTTTTCCTTTCATTCCACCTTCACTAAGGAAGGAAACTCTCAGATCAGGAATTTCTAAATAACTGCACAAGACCACACATGCAAAGTCCCGATCAGCTGGCCTCGTATGTGTCTCTTGGTCACTTCCCAGGTGGTTGCACATAACTGTGTCACTGGTTTCTGGGGGTACCCCTTGCTCCTGAGACAGAGATACTATGCACCTCTCAGGCAAACTGAAGAACAATGGGTATCATTTGCTCCCCCCATGAGCATTGGGAGCTGTTTTAAACCTACCTCTCAGAGCCCTTGCCACTGAGCTAGGGGCAGCTTGGGGACCCAATGTAAAATGATACGTTTTCAATTTGGCCTTAAACGAATTCACCAAATCGGCATCTTTGATGTCAAGTGGAAGTGAATTCCACAAATCTCAATTTATTTTATGGGGCGGTGTTATTGATTTTTTTTATCGTCTGCTTCTCCTTCTTCTCCCCTCCCAGCTGCCAACCCTCTTCCACCTGGATTGGATTATTTGATTTAAGAGTAGCAGTTTCAAAAAAGGGACACTTCTGCCTTCCTTCCTCACCTCCTTCAGCCCTTGTGCCCAGAGCAGAGATGTTCCCTCAGCTGCAATCAGCAAGAGTTCAGTCTTGATAGACGTTACTTAGCTAGGTTAGAGGCCAGAACACCCTCTTCTTCCCAGGTCTGCACCTGTGGGCACCAACCCAGCCTCAAGTCTGATGCTTATACACAGATTGCTGTGGCAAGTCTCCTCATGTCCTCCCCATGCATCCTGACACTCTTCTGTAAGTCCCTGTAGTAACTGTCCTGGATCCTGTAGCATGTCCACGCTCATGACACCAGGCTTAGTAAACCATTCACAACCTGCCTGACCAGCTTCTTCTCCACCCATTCGGCCACCTACTCTAGAGACACTTTCAATGCATCTTTTGCTCTTGGTGACCCTTCGGAGTCTAATATCTGCTTACCGACAATAGCTTGGGTGTTTCTGCTCATCTGGTCTTTGATGCTGTTCCTCTGGTATCCCTGGCCCTCTTGTAAGACTTTCCCAATTACTATAAGACTGGATGACTCTTAACACATCTCAAACAGAAGTAGTGTTTCTCTTCCCCTCTGCACCCCACTTATATGCCCCTCCTATGATGGCTCCACTGTCATAGTTCAGTGAGTGAGAGAGACCCAACAGCTCTGTCAGGTTCATTCTCCACTACCCAAATGTAATCTAGCAGCAAATCTTACTTGTAGGCAAAGCCACTGCCCCTAAAGATGTGTGTTCCTTAATCCCCAGGGACCTGAGACTGTGCTGCCTTACATAGCACAAAGGACTCAACCAATGTGATCAATATCCAAGGTCAGAGACCAGAAAGATTAGTCTGAGTTACCTCAGTGAGTCCAGTTCAACCTCAGGAGTCATTAAAAGTGAGGGTCTTCCTTACAAGCAATGAGAATTGAGGACTCCTTGCCATTGGTTGTCCTTTCCTGCAGGGGATTTGCACGAGGCCTGGAGAAAGACTTCTGGAAGCTGAAAAGGCAAAGAATAGAATCTCCCCCTTACATACCAGAGAGTATCAGGCAGTGTCCATATCACTTCGATGTGAGGCCCATTGTGATTTCACCCTCTAAGAATACACGATGATAAATGTGCATTGACAATGATCTCTATTACAAAAGGAAGTCAGAACTCTAGAGATGCTGCCTGAAAATGACCTCTGGTCCCTGTCACCGAGACTATGGCAGAGCCTCCCACTGCCCCCTTCTTCAGCTTTCTTCAGCCCCTCCCAACCCCCACAACCAACTTTCCAGGAGCTTGCGTGTTTTCCCCTACAGACCCCCCTTTTATTTTGAAATGGTTTTTAATGCGTAGCATAGCTTCAGGAAGAATACAAAGAACCTTCACGCCTTCCTCCCATTTTTTACCAATGGCCAGTGTTGTACCCTGTGGGCATGGTTAATTTTCTCCCAGGTCATGTCCTGTCCCTATGCTTGCTTCCATGGCATCTCACTGCCTTCTGCTGTCTGCATAGCCCAAAGCCCACCTTGTCTGTGTTCACAGTGCTGCGAGTGCAAGGCACTCCCCCACCTCACATTATCATCTTCATGAGCCCCACTTTTTCCTGTCCTTGCTCAGCTTCAGTTGCGTGCCAGTGCCTCCAGACTCTTCCACTAATGCAGCCTCACATATGTTTGCCGTCTGGTTGCTCCATTCTAGTGTTTTCCCAGCCTTTGTCAGGGGCTTAAGCCATCTTATTCATTTGTTCTCTGCTTGACTGCTTGGAGCTTTGGGTAGGACCATGTGTTGGTTGCCTTTCACCTCAAATTCTAGAGCAATGCCTGGTATATTATGGATGCTTAACAGATATCTGCTGACTGATTAATTTCTATGGCATGGTACAGAACCCTTAATAAATACCTGATTGTTTTGTAGGTGTAAATATTTTCTTTCAGGTAAGCAGCATTCTTCTATTTTTCATTCTTTACCTCTCAGAGCTAAGTACACAGAGGAACAAGTCCCAATGCTGGGGGGTCTACTAGTTTTGGATCTTCCGTGTGGAGGGGGGTGCTGTCTTACCCAACACTGACCAATCTCACATTTGGAGCTCTGCACTGAGTAGGTTTCTCAATGTAAGCTCAAGAGCCAAGTTGCTTGCTTTCTCCCACACTACTTCTTTCAGATTTTCCCAAATACTATTCCCTTTTTCATGCTGTGGAATGAATGAATGCACAGAGAGCATTACCCCATTTGGTAGATGACAAAGCAGAAGGTCAGGTGGTTTACCCAAGGTCACATGGCTTTTCAATAGCAAGACAATCTCCCTGAATCCTAGCCCCATGATTACTCTGTGCTACTTCCTTCAGGGACTGAAGAGCCCAACCCCAAAGTTATGGGCACAAAGCTTTTAGCAGACAATCCAGAGCAGGAAGCTGTGTGGTTAGGTGAGCTCTGGGTACATGTGGGTCTAATTGCTTTGCATTTCCTTTCATTCACAGAGTCATTCATAGATTCACAGAAGCAGAAATTCATTCAAGGTGTGTTCATTGAGTACCTGCCATGTCTGCTTGGCATGGGGGAAGATGATGTGGAAGAAGGTAGGAATCTGCTCCCAAGATCCTACTCTCATGTGCAGAGATTTACTAGCATAGGGGAATAACGAAGCTGGATTGGGAAGTGCATTTGTAGGAAGTGCATCTGTTTCTTTACAATAAACTCTGCATAAAGTTGTACATAACAACAAATAATCAAAAGATTCTTGCACATTAGAATCTACTTCCTATATACTTCAACTTCCTATATACCTTCACCCATTGCTCATTCTATCTCCCTAGTGAGAGATACTCTCCCCTAAGGATGGTCCATGTCTACTTAGACATGAGGAATAGTACTTGGGAAAATCTGAAAGAAGTAGCGTGGGAGAAAGCAAGCAACTTGGCTCTTGAGCTTACATTGAGAAACCTACTTCTTGAAGGTCTTCAGCAAGGAAGGCTGCTGTTTATGCAGGGTGGGATTAGGAGACCCATTAACTTAAAGGGTTGTCCACGGTGTGTTTGTATTCTCTGCTGTTATAGCTTGCTCACTCTCACCAGATCATTCAGGAACTTCAGGTCAGTGGAATATAACCCTGCTATTCTCCATTTGTCAATTCCATTCTTTAATGACAACTTAGATTCTTTAACTTATCGATCCCTTTATTAACACAGTTCTATTCTAAAGGCGCAGCTCCAGTTGCAATCTGAATCTGTCTTTGCCTGTCCCCAGCATCGTCTGAGAGGAACCCTGACTCTCTTGAAGGTGGTATGGAGCAGTGCGAAGGGATGCTGTGAAGGATGGAGGTGGCTGACCAGGTTCTGAGACAGATCACATCTTTCCTCTTCAGTGAATGACTCTTCTGGGCCACAGGAAGAGGGACAAGTGTCCCTTTACCCAACAGGTACTCCTGTGTCCTCTCTCTATAGATTCTTGCCGCTTCTCAGCTCTGACATGATGACTATATAGCTAATATCTCAACACTGTTGACTGTGACCCCTTTGAGAGGTGGCAGGTCCTGAGAGAACTCTGACAACACAGTTGTCAGACCTGAGTTGTGATCCAGCTCTCAGTTACACGTCTTCTGTGCCTCAAGCTTTATTCTCCACCTCCCACTTCAACTGCTGGAGCCCTCACAGTTGGTGCATTGAAGTGATAAAGTCATTTTCTCTTTCTTCTCTCTCTCTTTGGCTCCTCTCTCTTTTTTTTTACTCTATAGAGTCAAATCTATCAGAATTCTCGCCAATGTTGACTCTGAACACTTTTCTGGCTTGTTTTCTCTGACTCCACGTATCTCCTTGACTGTTCAAAACATACAAAGGCTGAACCTTGAAGAACTTAATGTTTCACTGGGGAAATAAGAAAACAACACAAATGCTGCCTTAATGGGGTGGCTAAGGTGACACCAGGTTGAGGCCCTCAGTGTGTGCAGGCAGAGGCGGATGACACCAGGTGCAACTGGAAAGATGGATTGTTCTCATCTGGCTTTACTGCAAGCTGTTAGCCTGCCACTCAAGTTACCTCCTGCTCTGTGCCTTGATGTCTTCCCACCCTGCGACTTCTGGGATGAAGTGAGACGATGCAGGGAAAGCGCCAGGGACAGAGCGTGTCAAGGGTCCACGCATAGATATGACGGTGCAGCCAGTCTGATTAGACACCAGTGGGCGTGGCAGTGGGATGGCTGCTCTGGCTTCATTCACTCAAAGGGACAAGCTCAGAGATCAGTGGGCAAAGACTGAGGGCCTCTCTGGAAGAGCTCTCTGTACAGGAGCCTAAACCCAGGCAGCAAAGAGGTTCCTTGCCCATTTCACAGGAGCCTTCCCAAGAGGGATCCTGAGAACCAGAGTGAGGCAGAGACTGGCCTGGAGCTGAAATTTTAGAAATTAAGTGAAATCTGGGGCTGGAGAGATGGCTCAGGGGTTGAGACTTTGCCTCACAAACAGAAGTACTTAAGGTTGCATCCTAGATCCCATGTAGAAATGCTGGGCAGAAATGACTGCAATCTGTCGTTCCAGTCCTGGAAGGCAGAGCCTGGGAAATCCCAGAGCAAAGCAATAAGGAAATAGAGCAATCCAGAGTGATTCCTGATGTCATCCTTGGGCCTTGCTCTACAAGCATACACAGTACCTCTTGTACACACACACACACACACACACGCTGGCACCTATACACATGCAAAAGAAGAAGAAAAGACATGAAGTGAAATCTAGACCTCTTTCAACCCCAGGAAAAAAGCTATCACAAATAACAAAGTCGAAAACAGGAGTTGGGGACAATCTTGCATGTCAGGATGGTCAACTATACAGTCATCCGGGGCTGGTAGCACTCGGGCGCACCTACATGTTTACTGAGGCCCCCCGGTGCTCCCAGGGCACAGCTCGGTGGAGAGCCAGCCGCAAAGCTCCCACAGCATCTGCCAAGAATACAGCCGACATAATAATTTCTTTGACCTCCACCACATGAGTTTCTGAAAAGAACAAAACAGCATCATTCCCTGGCATTTACAGTTTAAACCTTTCCTATTCAAGTTTCTAACAAAAAAAGCCACCAACCCATTCTGGCCGTGATTAAAATTCATAGGCTTGCTGCAGACAACAGATGCAGAAGCAATTTTAGGCCAGTCATATCCCAGGTCTGCAAAATTAATTTGACAGGTTTGCATTAAAGCACTGATCAATATCCACTTTAGAGCGGCAGAGGCTAACTGAGAAAAAATAAGTGACCGGAGTGTTACCAGACGAGAAAAAATGAATCTTTGAGACTTTTTTCCCTCTAAGCTTGCACCTACATCAGAAGTCCTGACCTCAATCCATTGATCGGCTGCAGTTAACATGACAAAAGGCCCAGCAGATAGACCTGCTCGGCCTACCAGGGAACCATCACCCGGATACACTAAATGTTTGAGGAGTGACTGGACTACAGAATTAGTCTGGGCTTCCCGAGGTCCGCCACAGGCCCATCCTTCCTGATTCCTCCCCCTGCCTGCTTGAAGTCCATTTGCAGAGAACTAACTTTTCCTAAACTCCCTCTCTCAGATAGCCTGGGGGTGTGGTCCTGGGAGAGATGGAGACTGTTTGGGTCCAACCACTGAGACAAGGAGACAGGTCCGGAACTTTGTTAAGATAGCAGCACTTCAGAGTGGAGGCAGAGGTCAGCATCAAAAGGGTCTTCCCCAGGGGTAGAGTCAAGGAAGGTTCCCAAGCAAGCTCGGATGATCTGCCACTGTCTTCGAAGAAAAAGGAGTTATAGGAGCTTTTATTTTCTTCTCCAGTTATGCAAGGAATGGCTGAGCATTCCCTGAGCTTGGGTTGTTATCCTTAGAGGCCTTTTTTCCCCTTACTTTCTCCTCCACGGCCAATTCATGCCATGTAAAATCAATAAATCTGAACGGAGCACCCAATAAGGATTCCTGTGGGATCAAGTATCTTCCTGACAGAGCATCCACTGAGCATGCTCACGGGGTATAGCATCTTCCTGAACCGTATACCGCCACTCCTATCTTCCCTGTGCAGGTTTCCCTAAGTGAGTTTGACTCTTTCGTTCCCCCTTCTGCTTCTCTGTTAAAAGCCACTATATTGGAGGCAGGGCCTTGTGCCCTTTCCCTACACCCTGCCTTCGTCATAGATCCACCAGGGCTCTGCCCACACATGATATCTCAGTTCAGTTTCTGTTTTCCTGGATCTGAAATCATCTATGCCAGGGCGCTGAGTGCCAGCATCCTCCAGTAAGAAATTCCAGAACATGAGCTCTGAGGTCAGAGCATCTAATCGAGTGACGCTGGGAAGTTAAATTAACTTCTGCTCTTTTTTTATTATTGGCGCAGTACACCTTATTCTCCAGTCAGAAGCTTGAAATAACACCTGTCTTACATGAATTCTGTGAGTCAGGAATTTGGATGGGGGGGTGGTAAAGATGGCTTATTTCTGCTCTTTGGTATTTAGTCTGGACTAGGAAGATTTGACAGTAGGTGGGTACCCCAAAAGACTGGGGTCCCAATTATCTAAGACTCTTTTCCTCATGTCTGGCTCCTGGGCTGTAGTGATTCAAAGCCTCGAATTGGTGGCAGCAGCATCTGCCTAGACTTCCCCCTGAGAGTGGCCTCTCTTAAACATGCAACCTCAGAGTAGTGGACCTTTTTCATAGTGAGACTCAATCCTCCAAACACAGGAGAACGAAGTGAATATTTACCTATGGCCCCATCTCGGAAGTCACACAGCACCTCCCTTGCTGGGCACCATTAATAATAAATGGAGTTAGAAGCGCCTCCCCACTCTTACCTCCCTGATTTAAAAGTCACACATCTTCTCTCAGATTCATATTCTGCAGCTGTACAGATAGCAAATGTCAATCTTATAAGACTGCTGTAAAATTTAAATTAGACAATGTATTTAAAGGGCTCAGCACAGTGATGGTACATCCACTTGGAAGTGTTATCTTTTATCATCATTAGTAACGTTAGCTAGATGAGCCCCACCTTGCCTTCTCTGCAGCCTTTGCATTGCAGGCCTCATGATGCGTGCTGTACGGGGTGGCCTCATGATGCGTGCTGTAAGGGGTGGCCTCATGATGCGTGCTGTACGGGGTGGCCTCATGATGCGTGCTGTACGGGGTGGCCTCATGATGCGTGCTGTAAGGGGTGGCCTCATGATGCGTGCTGTACAGGGTGGTCTCATGATGCGTGCTGTACAGGGTGGCACCTATAGTTGGGGAGATAAGTGGAGACAGAAGACGACTCGTGCAACAAGTCAAGGCTAATGTGCCAATTTGGTCTCACCACCACTGTCCCACCTTTCTAAACACAGACACAACAGACACAAGCCACTTTGTTGGCAGAGGAAGTCTCAAGATGTTGCTTAATTTTAACTGAATTTTTGCAGCGAAGTTGTATTTTGATGAAACTATCCTCATTGTGACCCAAAACTTCTGCTTGTGGGGCGTATTACCGTGTGACTGTGAGGTGTGGGGGGGGAATGTCTGTCTATGGGCAAATATAAGGCTATGAGACCTGGGACTAAACTTCTGACTTCATCTACAGGATTCACCTGTGAACCAAGCGCTGATGTCTGCTTTGTTCTCTTGCTAGACCCTGGGGCACAGCGCACCTTTGTTTCTAGAATCCTCATTGGAAGCAAGAAGTTCCTGAGACAGTCGTTTCTCTGAGATGGCACCAAAAATATAACCTAGTTTTCAGGGAACACAGAGGGCAGCCTTCAGGGGTGTACTTCATTAGCAGCACTATTTATTGTTACTAATGTTACCACTATGAAGACTGGGATTCATGTGAACTATTTCAATGACACGAACACTACTGCTCAAGCCATACAAGGAGCCCACAAAGGTGTGGGAAATGACCTATCAGGATTCAGTAGTGGGGAGAAGGGAGAAAGGTTGAGGTCAATAAGTGTACTTAGCAGGAATTCCAGTGTAGGGGCCCTTGGAAAAGCCTCTAGCATTGATGCCATCTGTTCATAGCACTGGTTTGTTCAACATTATTTTATTGACATTTAGGATGTTTCCTCCCATTTCTAGGGGCTATGCAGGCAGAGATGATAAATAAATGACCCTGCCTGCAAATACAGTTGGACCCCACCACAGATGGAACACGAGGAAGAACACTTCAGGCCCTGAGTTCAGCATCCACAACTGACCAGGGGGAGACACAAATCGTTTCCCATGAGCAGTCCACAGGGCTTTTTTTGTGGGGGCGGGGGGATTCTTATGAAGAGTTGTTTGTGGGAAGGAACCCCCAAAGTACTCACAAGTTGAATGTTATATTTTACCTTTCCTGCCTAAAGCAATGGCCATAACATCTTCCTCAATTAAAACTGACCCCGCCCTTTTCATCAGGAGTGCTGGTGTTAGCTCCTTGGACAATATAAAGGAAGAGAGGGAGGGAAGGAAGGAGGGAGGAAAAAAGGAAAGGGGGAAGATGGGGGAGAAAAAGAAAGAGAGGAGAGAGAGAGAGAGATTCACCTAAATGATGGGGCAGACAAGTAGAAGGGGGATACAAAGCATAGTGTGAAAGATAAGATAAAGAGGAGGGGTCCCTGGGGTATAGTGCTCTGCCAGACTGATAGTAGAGAATGTTCTAGAGCACAAGACTATCTAGAGGGCAGGACTAGGATGACCAGGAATGAGAACTAGGAACTCAGGAGGGCAGCTACCCTAGCTAGGAACTTCTCCATTAATGCCATCCCAAGGCCACATAGGCCGACTCCCTGAGTCACCCAGTCATGACTTGTTTTTCTGTGCTTTATGGGGAGCTGGGCCTGTTTTAATAAAAGACAGTCTAGCTCTTTTTTATGGACCAGGAATTGGCTCTTCCTGAAACACCTCCTTTTAATCTCCACCACTGCTGAAGCTAGGTGATCCTGTTGCGGAGCTGCCCTGGGGCCTAGCACAGGGTCGCCTCGGTGAGGCTCTGACAGCAGGTCATGTTTATCAACAATACATGCTTTTCCAA
Source organism: Typhlomys cinereus (assembly GCA_023101885.1). Classification (NCBI taxonomy): domain Eukaryota; kingdom Metazoa; phylum Chordata; class Mammalia; order Rodentia; family Platacanthomyidae; genus Typhlomys; species Typhlomys cinereus. The sequence continues at coordinate 1,733,514 of JALPQD010000283.1, read as the reverse complement.
GCCGTTTCCTAAATCCACCCTCAGTAGTGAACTTTGTACAAATGTGTGTGGGGTTACTTAACTGACGCAGAATTGCCTGAATTGGGTACAACTGAGAACCCCTGACCCTTGTGCTGTTCAGCCAAGTCCCCCACACCACCTACGAGACCCTCGCAGAAATTCTGCTCCACCACCCTTGCTAAGCGCTTCCTTTTCCTTGCTTCCCAGAGATTCGTTTGACTCCCATTTGCCTTGAGACAACAGGGTGAGACGGGGTAGGTGGAGGTGAGAATCAGTGTGAGGGGAGATTTTTTTTTAGGGGGAGGAACAGAATAAAGAGTCAAGTTGGCTCATGGAAGTAAGTGTGTGGGAACAGGAGAGACCCCAGTCCCCTGTTCTCCCCTAGGGACTCTCATTCCACCTGACAGATGAAGCAATGGAGCCTGAGCTGTTCCAACTTCAAGCAAGTGAGGAAGATGTGCGGTTTCCCAGAGCGTGGGAGAACCACCCAGAAAGCACCCTGTTTAGTCACTCAATCACTCCATGTTTATGTCCCAATAAGATTCAGAAGTATATGCACTGTAAAACATGAGTAGCTTCAATGCATTATTCTCACTCGTTCTGTAAATAAAAAATACATGCCAAATTGCCGCGTCAGGCCCGGGTGTTTGATGGCCACTCTCCTGGTACTTAATTTTATTTCACAACATAAAATAAGGGGGAGGGGAGGGGAAAAGGAAGCTGACTTTTGACGAAGTACTATCTCATTGGCTAATACCTGGCAGGGAAGGGGACAGAGGAGAACTTAACTCAAAAAATCCTTTAGACTCATGGAACTTCTTCCACCCAGTGACAGTCAGACAGCTATGAGAGAGACAACAATAAATAATCAGCCGCTTAGACTTTTAGACGGGAATCCCAGTTACACTATCCAAAGGTAAATTGCACCTTTCCCATCAGCCTCCAAGCAGGGCTTCATGCTCCCTTGGGCTGGTATAGTCTGCAGACTGTGAATGTAACCTGACTTCTTTCTGTGTCCTACACATATGTATTTCTTGTATGTCATAGATGTCCTATTTTGTATGTGTTGATGGAGCAAGGACGAAATATGCGCTTTTGCCTTAAGGCATAAGCCCTTTATGCAAACTGCACCCCACACCTGGAGGGGGCCAGTTCTAGAGTGTGGAGGCCATGCTGCTCAGTTCCTGTTCCCTCTCAGAAGCACACCTCCCCAGGGTTTGACCCCTACCCCCCCATGTGTCCTTCTCCTGGAGTAAATCATATTTTAAATCTGATCAGGAATGTTTTTCTGACAGTGCTCACGATGACCCAGGGGACTTGATTTCACTGCCAGGAGTACGGATTTGTCAGAAGTGACAAGAGAGCCAGTGCTTCCCCAGGTAGATTTGAGCGCTGCCTTTTCTCCCTGGGCCAGCGCCCCCCCTGGCTGTCCTGGGTTACTAAGGGCCAGGAGACTCCAGGGCATCCATCACAGGCCTGGGAGTGTTTTATGAGGCTGTCTCTGAACTGAAAAGCCAGCGAGGGGGTTACGGAGCCTCTTCACATCCCAAGCATCGCGTCTTATTGTTTGTCATTTCTCCCAGGCGCCTGACATCTCATCCCTTTGCAAGCAAGCTGACTTGCAGGTTTCCTGGGCTGGGCAAAGGATTTTGGAAACAAAGGCTAATTCTCCTTCAACTCAGAAGGCTCCTATCTGGAATTTGGGGAAAAGGCAATCATGTTGGGTCTTTTCTCTGGGTCTCTTGGTGGTAAAGTGGGTAGTCAGCCTCCTACCCTTGTGATTATAGGTCCCTATTCCAGAGCAGGAAGGAGGGGGGGGTGAGGTTGCTTGGGGGCATCATACAGGCCTCTGCAGTGGAAAGTCTAGTGTTCTTTGCTCAAGGGGCCTGCCAACCCAGAGGGCCCAGGCTGGCTGATGCAGCTCAACAACTAGTCAGAATGGAGATGTTCAGTAGCTGTAAATACTGCTTATTTCCAATAAATAGTGCCTTGAAAAGGTAAGATATTAACTGCTATCAATGTTGCTACAACAACAAAGTTGAATACTTTGGGTTAAACAAAATACAGACCTTAAATAAACGTTACCTGTTTCATTTTATCTCCTAAAGCTTGCTTGCTAGAAAACTAAAATTCCATACATAGTTCAAATGATATTTCTATTGGATGCCCCAATATCACACAGATCTCTTCACAACTGAGGAGAAGGTACCTCTACAAGTTCCTACCTTGCTACTCCAAAATACTGTTTATAATAAAATATATACATACAAAGTATACATAATGTTCAGTACAATTTTTTAAAAAGATCATATAGTTATCTTCTACCACTCAATTTGCCTATAAAAATACCCCATATATTGAAAGTAACTGTGTATTCTCCATTTCAAACAACCACATCTCTCTCTACTACTGATCTGATACAATATAAATCAGATCAATGTAAATGTGAATTCACATGGCTTTGTTAAATTATAATTTTTATTTGGAGAAATCACAGAAAGCTCAGAGAGTAATGATAATCAAATACTTATGGTCACCTATCCAGCGTTGCTCATTGTTACTAAGTCATTCCCCCTGCTTTTTCTTAAATAAAATACAGGCAGCATTAAAGAGAAAGTCTATCAGCAATGGGCAAGTCCTCCACCCCAGGTATCCGGTGGCATTACTATTTCAAGGCGATAGAGTGAGTGCTCTCAAGTGATGGTGGTAGCACGACACTCAGTTGGTTCCAGGTTCTGGTGAAAATGCAAGGTCCTTCTAGGAAACACATGTCTGAGAAGAAACAGCACAACATAAAAGGGGCTATGGTCTAGCCTGAGTTAATTGCTTCATGGAGTCTGATCCTTACTCGTGGAAAAGTCATGAGAAATCAGTTACTATGGAGGCCAGAGAGGCTGAATGATGGATCCAAGCTTACGACCTTGGCAGTATCAGAACTAGACTGGCATCTGGGTCTGCCATCCAGTGCCAAATCCATGAGAGGCCCAGTTGTGCCCTGGAGGGTTATCTAATCTTGGCCCTGTCTGTACTAGATGATCTGGGATGGATAGTGGAGTGTTGGAGTGGAAGTCGTGCTAAAGAAGCTATATCCCTAGTTCCCTCCCCTGCACCCTTCTTTCACCGCCTCCTGTTTTTTCAGAAGGGTCCAACTAAGTTGCCCAAACAGACTTTGAACTCACTCTGTAACCCAGTAAGTTCTTCAACTTCCACTCTTCTTGCCTCAGTCTCCAAAACAGCTGCAACTATGGTCCTGCACCATCAGATCCAGCTGAAAGGCCTGGTCCATTTCCTTAGGCTGCAAGTCCCTACTGCCTCAGGTCACATGGGCTTCCTGCCTGCAGATTCTCCTGCTGATCATTTTCTGCAAAACAGGCAGGCTCAATGTCCACACTGCAGCTGGAGGTGAGATTCAGACTAAATCAGAGCCAAGCTTGATCTTTTAAACATTTTTTACACGAATTAATTTCATTCTTTATGAGATTCATATTAAGTGTTTGGTAACCCCATTTTCTTAGTGTTTCTTATCTAAGGTGGAACAACACTAGCATTTGTTTTCTGACTTCTAGGAATTTTGTCGAGTTTCATCTAGCAATATATTCATTCTGATGACCCCCACCAGTGGCCAGAGTTGGGGATGCAAGGAGTAACCAAAAAGATATATAAGAACAGAAACCTTTTTGCCATATTCTTTCTAGAAACAGACTTTTGAGAAATTTGGTCCCTATATGAGTTGAATTATCTAAGGACTCAAGGCAGGAAGGCTTCCTTTTGTTCAAGAGATCAGGGACGACTTCCCACCATTATCCTGTGGGTCCTAGCAGATGAAACCCAGCCAGCTCCTGCTCTTCAACCAAGAGCTGCTGTAGACAGGAGGTGGGCCTCTTGGGTAGTTCTGTGTTGAATTTAGCATCCAGCACACAGGAAGTGTTTGAGTAAGACATACTATTCTTTAGCCCCCCCCCCAATCCCTAAGAATCCACATATAAGAGAAAACATGCATCTTTGTTTTGTGGCCAAAAGGAAAAGGAGGAGGGATAAGAAAGAGGCTTAATGGGGGAGAGATGATCAAAGTACATTATATGCACATATGGAAAGGTAATTTGAAACCCTTTCCTTCGAACGATCGATATGCTGTAATAAAATTAAAGAGGAAGATAAATAAATTCAAGAGGGAGAAGATATATTGTCTTGTTAGGAAAAAACTCTGGATTCCAAGCAGAGCAGGTGGGTCCTAGCGTTTATCTTCCCTGTCCTGGAGGGAGCCAGGTACTGTAATGTTAAAAGGACCTAAATCAATGGCAGGGCAGCCGGTTCAGGAGGAGCGGGCAGCCCTAGGAGGGGAAACAGAAAGAGAGCACGGGAATTCCGCAGAAACCCCTAAACAATCACCGGCACAAATACCTCTTCTTATAAACACGCGCCCAGGTGGATATTTACCCAGGACGATCCACGGGGAAAAAAGCCCGCAAAAGCCTGAGAGATTCACATTCCACAAACAAGGGATTTCCTGAGGGAAGGAGTGGCAGGTAATGGTTCTGCGAATTTCTCATCCTGATAACTACATCACAGACCAAGTCCAAAGAGACTGTGCCTTCTATTGAAGCTTTATTTAAATACCGCCGCCGGTGTCGGGCAGCGCCGCCACAGCCCCGGCCGTTCTGGCAAACCTTTATGAAACACTCAAAGAAACAGGCAGCAGAGTCTCGCTGGGCGCAGGGGCTGCACCCCAGAGGGACCTCAGTTCCCGAAACACACCTTCCCTGCTTCTATTAGTGGCCTGCAACCAAGTCAGTTCAGCAAAGAAGAAAGAGCTAAGCTGCAATGTTTTCAAGATCTTATTTGGGTGTGTGTGTGTGTGTGTGTGTGTGCGCACATATGTGTGCAGGCGTGGGTGTGTGTGGAGACCCAAGGGTGACATCGGGAATCATCTGGCATTGCTCCACCTCCTTACTGTTTTGCTCTGGGATTTCGTAGGCTCCCTTTCCGCGATCATGACCGCCCAGCATTTTTGGGCGGGATCTGGGAATCTGAAGTCAAATCCTTTTGCTTGTAAGGCAAAGACCTCAACTCCTGAGCTATCTCTCTAGAGCCCCAGTTTGCAAAATAATTAAAAGCGCAAAAGTATCATTTGCACCCTATGGAAGTTTCCCAGCTTTTCCACCCTCACCAGAATTTTTCAAGGACAATCGGGAAAGAAGAGCCTCCCACTGTGAATACCCTTTACAGTAACACTCCCTCCTTCATTGCTTAGTTTTTTCCCAGCATCCTTCTCAGGGTCAGCTAAGGGCTCTGAATGGGGATCCATATAGGCACAATATTTGCTGGGATATGGGGACAACTAGCTCCCCTTTCTGGTCATGGGTTTCTGCATCTTTAGAGAGATAGTGTTAATCCAGTGGTCCTTGACTCTTCCAGTTCTGCACAATCCTCCGTGTTCTTTCCAAGAATGAGCCTGGCTTTGAGTCATTCTTAATCACTGTCTGCATAAGATTTTGTTTTGATTTGGTTTTGGGGTTTTTAATTTGTTTTCATGTAGGAGTGTTAAAACCAAACAAAAATCAAACGGATGGAATCAGCCATGACTGAGTGAACCATGTGACTATATGAAACCAGCTAAGCCCATTCAGCTCGGGGCATAAGGCAAGGTGTCTAGGCTGGTGCTTTTCCTCTGAAGACTGGTGTGTGTCCGTGTCATGGAGTCAATGCTTATTGAGCAACTCGTGCATACCGACTGCTGTGCTCAACCTTGAAAATATAAATACAGGATCAGCAGACCTGACTCTAGGCTCCACTGATCTCAATGAAGGAAATAACACCCCAAACTAGATCATCACTCAGTACCAGGTTACACAATGTGATGAAGCCTGGGGATTGTGACTAAGAAAATTTTATGAATAGCTGGGAGTATTTACCGCCTTCTTCCTAGAGATGCAGGGTGGGTAGACATAGATCCAAGGTCAGTGAAAGCAGGATTTTTTCCTGGAGTTTGGTCAAGCTTCCTTTCCTGTTCCTCGGGGTCCTTATGTTCAGAACAAGATTCAGAAATCTTGTTCTTAAGGTGCTACAAGCCTCTGGATGTTTTGGAATTTTCTAGGTAGCTTGTGCCCAAGGGTGGTATATGACTAGGTGGGAGATCAGAGATAAGAGAGAGGAAGCATCTGGGCCGGACTGAGTGAGGAGCTAGGAGGTCGTGTGCACTGCCTCTGGGTAGAGGCTGGGTGTTCTAGGAGGGGAGCATTACCAGATTTATTCACTATCCAGCAGGGTCCCAGCCCATCCTGTGCTCAGCCTTGGTAAATCCTCAGGATCTGGGGTCATTTTTATTAGCAATTGCCTTTTCTTCCTGCTTCGAAAATGTTGTTGGATGAAAATGAAATTTCAGCTGTGTGCGTCTCAGCATTGATTTTTCTATTTGTAATAACATACCCCGGCCTACCTCCTTTGATATCAAGAGGATAAAATGTCCCTAACACAGAGCTCTCCATTCTGGGTAATGGATAAAGCCTGTTTATGAGATGTCATTTATTCCACAATAGACAGTAAATAAAAGCCATTTCAAGCTTGGGTTAAATCAAAGCTTGTTCAGGATTTCAGCAGATTTGCAAATCACCTCGGGGACCTTCATCAATGGCACTCGCTCTTTCTTCCTTGCTATTGACTCTCTCTGCCTCTGCCCAGCTTCCTCCTCCCCCCTCAGCTGCCCCGTGCCCTGACTGCTTTGGTAAGACAGGCTGGCCTGCCTTGGACCCACAATGACTTGAAAACTCCCTTCTTTCTAGTTGGGAAATAAAGACTCAGAAAGGCAGCAAGAAATTGAGGTTATACCAGCAAAGCTAGAGCAGAAAAGGAATGTGAAAAAGATCACAGGAAAATGAGACAAGGAAAGCTCCTGAGTGCGGCTGTGCCCTCAGTCCTGTGAAGACAGCCCTTCTACACCCAGGGACACCTCAAGAGAGAGCAGAGCCTAGTTAGGTGACCGTGAGCATCTCTGAGCTAACTAGGCCCTCGCTTCTTAAATCCACTTTTGGTGGGAGGATTATAAACTTCTCTTCTGACCATGTGACTGGCTTTGGCCCATAAAAATGCAAGCAGAATGGGCTAGGAGCAAGCCAGTAACTGACCTGCAGACGTCGAGGACATCCTAGCAAGAACTACTGTGAGCCGGCCACGCTGGCACAGCCCTGCAACCTCAGCCCGGGGAAGCCAGAGCAAGAGGCTCTTACCTGGGGACACCCTGTGTTGCATAATTATCTGAAACCCAGCCTGGGCTACACGGTCTCTCAAGAAAAACAAATAAAAACAAACCCTTGCTGTTAAAAAAGACAGAAGACTCTCAGAACTGAGCTAAGCTGCTCCCGGAACCATAGAGGAGTCTGCGCTCTCAGGAAACGTATAGCCCAGCCCAGTCGCTGTTTGGGGTCAAATAAGCAAGCGGTAAGAATAGAAAAGCTGCAGGAGCACAAAGGAAGAGATCAGACTAAGCTGGGAGGTGTGTGTGTGTGTGTGTGTGTGTGTGTGTGTGTGTGTGTGTGTACAGGCCCACAGGTGACATTGGGAACCATCCTGGGTTGGTCTACCTCCTTGTGGCTTTGCTCTGCGGTTTCCTAGGCTCTACCTTCCAGGACTAAAATTATAGGTTACCACCATTTCCATCTGGCACTTTTTTACATAGGATTTAGGGACCAGAATTCAGGTCCTTTTGCTTTTGAGGCAAAAGTTTTATCTCTGAGCTACTGCCCCAGTCCAAACCAGAGTCTGAAGGAAAGCTCTGGATAGAGTAGATTCCACAGAGTTAGTGGCTTGGAGATCACTCACATTGGATGGGACTCACTGGATGAGGCCACTGGGAACTCAGCCTGTCATGCTGTGGAGCTAGGGTGTGAGGCCTTAGCTCCCAGAGGAGCTAAGGAGAGTGTCATCTGTGTACCTAGCATCATGCCAAGCCCTGCACAACTTCCATGTAAGCAACTCAAAAAGAGTGAGTTGATAACACCAATGGGGATGGTCTCTCAGAAGCATCTGTGGTTCACAAAAAAGCCAGCCTGGAAAAGTGGCTGATCTCGGGAGGCAGCGAGAAAAGTCCTCCGCAGCTCAGCTGCCACCATCCGTGTCCCAGTCACCTCTCTGGATGCTCAACAACCAACCTGGAATTTTCCATCTGCCAGAGTTCTTCTCAACAGTCTTTGCAGGCAAGGAACTGTTGCTGTCCCCATTTTACAGACCCAGGCTTTGGGGTGGTTGTATTCTTGACTAAGACAGCAAGTGGCAGGCCAGGGCTGCGACAGACCCTGTTGCTGACCCAGGACTCTGCCTTCACTATCTTCTGTGTAGACCCCCTTGTCCTCCCCACAGAAGACCTAGGAAGAGAGACAAGGAGGAGTCTGTCTTGGGAGCCACCAGCAGGGTCTGCAGCTTGGCCACGGGGCTGATTCCCAGAGCAGCTGCACAGGGAGGCAGTAGTGAGATTCTGCCGGAAAGCAGAGCAAAAGGAATCGGGTTGTGGGGGGAGAAAACAAGAAGAGACAAAGGGAAGAAGGGGAGGGTTGAGGCTGGCCCCCTTCCTGCCCCAGCACCCCAACCCTTGCTCCTGCTTCTCATTTCTTGGACGTGGCGCCTGGGTGCATTCTGTTACAGTTAGCGTCCTGACAGCGGTTTCATTAGGACCCAGGTTTTGATTTATAACCCTCCCTGCAAAAATGTGCTCCTGGCTGAAAACTGGCATCTGAGGTCTTGGGCCATGAGAGCCATTCTACAGAAGCCGAAACACAGCTAGTGCAGGAGGGGGCCTGCAAGGAGAGGAGGGCAAAGGACTCGCTCAGAATCTGAGAACACCAGCTTAGATTCCAGAAAGCGGGACCAACGGGTCAGTTTCGTCGTCCGATATATGAAGAGACCTTTGTAAAAGTCTGCAGAACCCATTCACAGAAATGGCTGTTTGGAGTGAATCTGTCTTTCAGGCTTCATTATGAAGACTCATGACACTAATGGTCACTGTGCTAAGATTCTGGTTGGGTGGTGCTTCAGCCTCACCACTCGGCTTCCAGTTGCCCAGCCTCGCTAACATGGCATCCCTGAGCGATTGGGAAGAAATCACAGTCCCATTTTGTCAATGACAGAACTGAGACCCCAGCACTGTACTTCGTGCACTAACCTTGCTTCTGAGGCCCCTGTCCACATCATCAATGTGGCAAAGGCGAAATCGGTCTGTATGCCCGTGGCCTGGCTTGCTTTTATTCTAGAAGAGAACGCATCACTGCAAACAGGTCCCATTTTCAGTCCCCAAGAGGCTTGAGAAAAATAAATGTGAAAATAAATATGATATTTAATATAGACATCATCATTCCCATTATTATTATTGCAAAAAGGCTATTTGGAGCTGCCTAAAAACTTAAAAACTGATTAATATTTTAGGATATTAGAAGGTACATTTTTTCAATTATAAATTCTTCTCTCCCAGATGATTGAATAATCATAATCATCATCATCATCATCCCTTCCGTTAATTTGTTGCTGTGCACATAATTTTCCATAAATTAGCATATTTGCTGCTCAAATGTCCCCATTTAACAGATGAAGAGATGAAGGTTTAATAGTCTGTATCCAGTTGAGCTGCCCAGGATTCACACTCCAGTGACCAGCCAGCCCCCTCCACATTAGTCTGCCCTTGGCAGAGTGGCTGTTTTGAAGGCCCAAAGATTAAGTCGGAGATTAGAAAGAGGCACCACCAAAAGAGATGGTAGGGCACCAAAACCAGTGGCTGTTAGGATCGATACTCCAGGGACAAGCCCCTGCAGACTGACCAGGGCCTTCACTGACGTGGGATGCCCAGCCCAGTCTCTGCTCCCGCCTGGTCTCTTGCTGAAGTCTGTCCCATAACATGCTGCCCCAGGGGCCAGGCGAGTGGAGTTTCATTCCTCCCACTGAGCAAGACTTGGACTGTCACTGTGCTGTTATTTATGAGTCCCCCTTGCCCAATGAGTGGCCTCAAAAGGGCCCAGCCTAGGCCTGCTGTCTGGCCACACTTGTCACACGTCATTAGATGTTTGGTTGCTGCTGACCCCTTTGCCATCTGGCTGAATGGCCTCGGGGTGAGGGGAGCGGGCAGCAGCTCCCCCACGCAGCTTGCAGTCTGAAGTGTTGGGAAATGCAAGAGTTTCAGAGCCATAGTACTGAGCGTAGAGGGGAGGATGGAATGGAAATGATCTCCTGGAACGAGGGGGCCTGGTTAGGGCTCCTCATCCTGGGCGTCATTGCCATCTGGGGCCAGGCGGCTCCGCCAGGAGATGTCCTATGCACAGCGTAATGCTTAGTAGTCCAGTGTCTCTGGCTCTTTCTTCCAGATGCCTGTCTTACTCCAGGCCCAGATGTGACAACCAAAATTACTCCAGATTCTACTGAATTGCTCCCCTGGGGAAGGGGACAAAATCGCTCCCTCTGAGAACTGCTGGCTAGCTCTAATTGTAAGATAAATTGGGTACTGGATAGCATAAGCCATGATCATGATTGACCTGCTTGTCTGCAAACACCAAGCCACTTACCCAGCAGCATAAAGAAATGGCGGGCACCCCATAAACACTGTGTTGTAGGCTCATGATGGGGATTGTTGACTGCACTGCAGATGAGGAAAATAAAGTCCAGAGAGGCAAACGTCTCAGCTAGAAGGTGGTAGAATTATGGTAGAGTCTGGTGCTGGGTCTGGCTGAGGCTCTGAGCCCTGGCTCCCCACATGAGGTCCTGGCTAAGCTGGCTGATTAGTTTCTGAGTGTTTTCTGATTGCTTACTTGGCCTGGGGCAAAGATAATGTATATTACATCTTCCTGCTGTGTCCACTATCCTATACCTGGTTCTCCATCCCCATAGCTCATCCTCCCCAGGACTCCCTGAAACAACCTTTCGACCCAGGACAGTACCTGGAATTCAGCGCTATTCCTGAAGATGCCACAGCGTGAGAGACTCAGACAGAAAAGGCCACTGCAGTGTTACTCTGTGATGTTTCAGTCACTTCCCAGCTATGGGAACAGAATATTTCCTAACTTACACAAACTAGAGTGGGTCCCTATAAAAGCAAAATGCTTGAATTAATATATATGCACACATACATTGTTCAATGCTACTTCAAAGACTGCACATACCTCTATAATTGTTAGTCACTCCAGGACTGCTTTAAAAATAAGTATCTTTGGTGCTTATTATATAAGAAAAACCAGTTCTAAGAGTGTGTAGCTACTGACATCCTACTTGGATTCTACAATAAGTATTAAAATGGACACACATACACACATCCATATATATATCCATATATATATATACATACACACATATACATATATATATACATACATATATGGGGGGTACCAGCAAATGTGATCTTGAATTGTACTCAGTCCCCTTCTCCAAACTGCATGGTCCACTCACATCCACTATCATCTAATATAACAGGATCTTGCTGCTCCTGCTACTAGTGCAAGTTGTAGCCATGAACCTGAGCTGGGAATCCAACTACCATTAGAATCCACCAGCAGCCCTGGTTTCTCGATTTTGCAGACATGTCTAGTTTCTGCTTATCTTCCCTTCAGAATGTACAAATATCAATAAGCCACCTCTGTCCTAGATCCAGCAAGGCCATTGGGAATACAGTGGATTTGGTTGTTTTTTTAAACAGTAGGGGGTCCCTTTGTATTTCTGTTTTTATGTGTTGTGGAATGCTCTGTGATGTTGCATTTCTGCTTATGGTTTGGGATTTTGTTTCCTATATAATGTTGTGAAGTTTGCTCCTATTTTAAATTTTTTCTTTGAAGTAATGAAGTTTTTTTTTTTTGAAGGAAGTACATATTAAGTCAGAGGCAGACATTTGTATCAGAAAGTTCTAGAAAGCCATGGGCTAGCAGCCTTTTTTGGCTTTTCTAAGTCAGATTATTGAAGACGATGACCGGTGGTTGCTGCTGTAAACTCCTTCAGAGGTAGACATGCTTCACCGCTATGCTCATATGCAAGGCTGGGCACACTTTGCAACATCTAGAGGGAAGACTGTTCAGTGACTTCCTGGCTTGCAGGGAAAGGAAACTGGACTCCAAAAGAGGAGGCTAACCATGGCTGAGGTTATGTGAGCGGTGACATTTACACAAATGGAAGACACAGAAAGAAGTGTGTTTCAGAAGAGACTGACTGTGTTTCGCTGTTAGCCTTTTGTCTTGTTTCTGTAACACTTCACTGCGTAGCTCAGGCTGTTTCAGAGCCTGGATTTCTCAAGCTTTTGGACTACAGATCTGCGTCACCACTTTCAGCTGTGTTGTCCAAGTACAAGTTCAACATTTACTGCCACACGCCCTGAAATCCAGACAAGGCAGGAGAAACAAGATCCAGAACATTCCTGCGGTCTCCTGTCCCTCCCATGCCTCTGCTTGCCCCATGACCCCAAGACACTGACATAAGCCAAGAGGCTACTTGTAGATCAGTGTGTGATATAATCAAGTTATAGCTTGTAATGCTTTAAGGAAGAAACCAGCAACCCCATCTTCCTATGCCAGATCCTATGCATTTCAGCATTTATCCAACACCCTCAGCTCATTGAATGGAATCACCCCCTTAGAAAATGGGAGGGGACATTAAGAATGATAGGGAAAGAGACAAGGGAAAGTAACTGAAGCCCAGAGAGGTACACTCAGCCCAAGACTACAGAATAAGATCTTGTGACCTTACGATTGTCTGTCACAGAATGCCAGGCATTGCTGGAAAGCAGAGCATCAGACCCTGGCAGCTGCCACCCCCAAAAAGGCAAATTCCCCTACAAGACAGGCACCTGTAGGGTATCCACAGCACCAGGGTCTGTGATGCAGGAACAGGAGGGTCACTCGGGGGTGAACCCTTGTCCGTTGGAGCCTACCCATAAAAGGGAGCCGGGTCGCCAATTTCCAATTTCCATTTTCATTGGAGTGGATGGCGCTTAGCAACCCAGAAGGTTTATTTAAAGGCTGACCTCTGACCCGGCCTGTCACTCCAATGGCAGATGCCTGATAGCCACTGGAAATCAATAGCCAGCATGAAGGTCACTTCCTAGAAAAACTGGGGCTATCAACGTGTCAGTTCCAATGAAAGATTATAACCAAGCAGCAGAGAACTTTATCTGGGGTGGGAACTCATCTGAGTCAGGGCTTGCTGTGGGCTGCACATGCAGGCACAGCATCAGCAGACAGGTGTGCACACATTCACGCATATGTTCATGAAACACCGCATACATGTACGCAGAGAATGTGTATCTGTGTTCTGTGTAGCCATCTGTGGGGATGTGAGTGCATTTAAGTGTATATGTATGTGTGTGTGTGCGCGCGCATGCGTGTGTGCACGTGCATGTGCATAGGTGTTTAAGCATGTTTAGGTGCAGATAACATGCTATGGAAGAATGTGTATGTATGTGAATGAACATGTGAATTTACATGTATGCATTAGCACACATATGTGCAAGACAATGCAAATTCCTGCATGTTTTGGTACATGAGAATCAGTGTGCAAGGGGGTTAAGTGTAGATAATGTATTATAATTGAATCGTGTATGTACTTTGTATATGTGTGCATCTGTGTGTTAGATCTATGTGTTCTACTCATGTATGCATGCATGTGTGTGTCTCTATATGCAAATTACCACATTTGGTCATGCAGACAGTGGATACACATCATTCAGATCTGGAGGGCTAATCTCAGCTGGTCTCTGTCTACCCCTACAGCTCACCTCCTCTCTCTCCTGTGCCTGGGGGTCCTCTGAGCAATCCCTTGATGATGCAGGCTTCCTCCTGCCCACACACACCATCCCCTCCTAGCCTGTTGCTTTCTTGCCCTTCCTGTTCTGGCTCATGTGAGTTATTTGATTCTCGAATTAAATCTCAGCCCCTAGTCCTGCAGCCTTTCTTTTTTTAAGAAAAAAAATTTATTATTTATTCAATTGTGCATGTATGTGTGTGCGCGTATGTGTGTATGTATATGTGTGTGTGTGTGTGTAGGACCACAGACAAATTCGGGAACCACCATGGATGCCTCCACCTCTTCCTTGTTTACTCTGCCTCGAGATTCACAGGCTTCACCCTACCAGGACCAGAAGCGCAGGCCGCCCCTGTTTCTGCCCGGCGTCTATATGTGGGGTCTAGGATCTGAACTCAGGACCCTCCACCTACAAGGCAGAAGCTTAACCCCTGAGCCACCTCTCCAGCCCCCCCTGCAGCCTTTCTATGAGTCTCCTAGATGGCTACAACAGCCTGTGGAAAGTTCACTTGACAGTTTAGCTCGTTACCTGCTGTCTCCAGTCCTGGATAACGGAGTTTGCACTGGGTTCTACCAGCTCTCTGTGATGTCTACCAAGTGTCTGACTCATGCCAGGTGTTTGCCTTGACATCTCCTCAGAATCAGAGAATTTATCCAGGAGTCTATGAGCCTACCTCTCTGGTACTCAGTTTCCACATCTGTAAAATGGCAATAACTACCCATCGATGCCACAGGACCAAATGAAAACAAGCCTTTGGAAACACAAGCTGCCACATGCCACATTGGCACTTCGGAGCTTTTAGTACTCAGGAAGAGGAGTAAAGGAGACAGGCAAGACAAGCTAAGGGTCACAAACAAAGATCTCTGTGTCATTAATTCCGTTTAGATATACCCACGCGTGGCTCCCCAGGTCTTCATCAGCAAAGATCTTCATTTCCTACCTGGAAACACAGTTTCTTGAGGTTCTCTAGTCCCTTCCTTTGGTGAATGAGTCCATTTGGGGAAGGTAAAGAGTGCATATTTATTGATAGAGAAAGAACAGTACCCTGGGCTGAGATGGCTCAGTGGTTAAAGTCTTTGCCTCCCAAGCAAAAGAACCTAAGTTCAGATCCTGATATCCCACATAAAAATGCCAGGCAGATATGGCAGTGACCTTCAGTTCCAGCCCGGGAAGTCAGAGCCTGGAAATCCCAGAGCAAAGCAATAAGGAGGTATAGTAATCTAAGATGATGTCACCCTTGTGCCTTCACAGGCACACACACTCAAGCGTCCTCTTGTACACACACATACACGAAAGGATATCACCCTTATGAATGTGTTCATGTTACCCCCAAATGGTGGTTTGTTCCACACAGTTGCCATGGGAACCAGGAGCCAAATACCAGGGCTGCTTGAGTGTTATGATTGTTAAACTGTGTAGTACTATGATTTGAGAGCTGGAGTCTCGTTTTCCATGAGAACTGTGCTCAGCTCTCAACTGCATGGCGCCGTTACCTCATTCCCCAACCTCGTTAAGAGTCAAATCTGAAATGTACCCACAGGCTCACGTCCTCAGCTGGTGGCATGATTTGGGCAAGTTCAGGAGGCTTTGGGGCGGGGCCTAGCTAAGGAGACAAGGTCACTGCGGGCGGATGGAGCCTTGAGGACACATTATGCCCTCTCGCTTTCCTGTCTCTTGCTCGCTGCTTCCTAGCTCACCATGACGTGATCTGAGCTGCTCCGCCATGCTCTCCCCACATGAGGGTCTGAATGCTCTGATTTAAGTAAGTTTTCCCTCCTTTAAGTTGTCTAGGTCAAGTTAATTGGTCACAGTGTCAGAGAAGCTAATGAGTCAAGGCCTCAATTTCCTCATACAAAATATTAAAGAGTCTCAAAGGTGATATAGTTACTGGTCCCTTCCTACTTTGTGTATGTTAATTTCTGAGTCATATTTCTTCTCCTAGGCCTCAGTGTTTCCAACTGTTAAATGGGAGTCCCTTTATAGAGATATTTGAAAGGAAGGGTAGGAGATGAGATGTGGTTTTGGGTCTCTGCACTCCTCAACTTCACTCCTTATGCTGTGAGTTCTGATGCAAGTTCCATTCTTCAGTCATTCAACAAGCTTGCAATGAGCATCTCAGTGACAGATGCATGAGTGGAGCTGAGGGCTAGGAACCACAAAATGCAGCACTTGCTTGAGTTCTCATGCAGCAGTCACTGAACAAGTGACGCACCATTGTGAACTGTCATCCTAGATGTGGAGTGAGGAAGTGACTTCTTCCTCTGCCTCCCTCTCCCCAGGAACAGAATTGGGAGGAGCACAGTACTAGCCCTGTCATCAGGAATCAAAGTGTCAGCCCAGGGCAAGTCCCAGGTCCACGTGAGAGGATTCAGGAGTCTGGGGGAAAGGGGGAGTCCGCCTCAGGTCACATAGCCCAGGGCTCCAGGCCAGTAAGCTGGGTTCCAGATAACCCCCATTTCCATTCCCACATGATAAGAAGCCACCAAGCCCAACTCTCCAAACAACCTGAACTTGTATCACTGTAGTTGGTGGCAATGGACTTTGTCTCAGTCATCATGGCTTCTACCCCTGGCACAGGCGTGTGTGTAGCTATAGGACACAGCAGCGTCTGTCTCCCTTGCCTGAGTTCCCCTGTCCAAATCATTTCTTCTCTCTATCTCCACCTCTGTTAACCAAAATCTGCTTTTCTAGTTCCTAGGTCCTGGACAACCCTCAGAGGTTGTTTGGGTGCTAGATCCTAGGCAGCTGTCAGGAAAGAAATCCTTCTGCTTAATTACTTATGATAAATGAATGACTGATGACCAGCTCTCCAGTTGCTGTCAAAAAGAACAGCTGAAGGGGTTCATAACTATTCACAATTCTTTTCATGCATCTGACTGTTACAGTGTATAAGGTTTTGCTCTGGGTTTGGTTACAAAGGACCTCACCAAAGCTATTTAGCTTCCCCATGTTACCTCTGAGGAAATAAGAACCATCTTTAAAGCCCAGAGTGTTAATCCGGTGAGAATTAGCAGGACCCAGCATAGACCTGACTGAGCACGGGTGCTCCAGAACCATTACTTCCTCTGAAAGATGGAGGTGTCACAGTCTTGCCAGGGCCATCACCTAGGGAGTCAGGTCAGATCAGGAGGTCATCAGCTTTTATAGAACTGCGAAGTCTTGTCCTTGCAGAAGGTCTGTGCTGGCTTCATTCAGTACCACACGTGGAGGCAGAGACTGGCAGGAAGGTAATTGGGGACTAGTGACCACACGAGATACATCGAAGGATATCGCTGTTGGGGGTGGGGCTTCAGTGGACAGCAGCCCTCTCATGGTGGCTTCCCAGATAGGGTGGCAGGAGGAAGTCTTGGCAGTGACTCTGGGGAGAGGTGTGGAGTGTTTGATGTGCCCGCCAACTTAAGGTCTCTAGGCATGCACCTCCCAAGGTTTAAGAACCAGGCATTTTGGGGCATGAGCTAGACCAACCATCACCCATTGGCTGGAGTCAGTCTCTCTCCCATCACATTAGCCAGCAAAGGATAGCACCTCAGTGGGGCTGCAAACCTTGGTGAGGGAATGGGCAGGAGAGAGCTGACTCACTGCGGGGGGAATCAACTCGTCAGCCAAGGGAGGAGCCCTGACATCAGTTGGTCAGGGTATGTCTTGCCCCTGTCACATCTGAAGTAGGCTGATGTGTGAAGGGGGCTGATCTGAAAGCAGCACCCCAGAAGTCCTCCTGTAAAGTTTAAGCAAGACTTCTGTGTGGTTTGCCTTTGTGTTTATCCACTGGCTTCTGCAAAGATGGAGCTGTTGTTATTGCTGCTGTTTTATACTAATCTAGCCTCAGTGGGCAGATAGTTGTAGACCTATAAACCCAGCGCTCAGTAGGCATTGACAAGTGGATCGTGAGTTGTAGAGTCAGCCTGGGCTACACAGCAAGACCAAGAAAGAAAGAGAGAAAGAAGAAAGAAATAAAAGAAAGAGAGAGGGAGAAAGGAAGGAAGAAAAGAGAGAGGGAGAAAGGAAGGAAGAAAAGAGGGAGGGAGGGAGGGAGGGAGGGAGGGAGGAAGGAAGGAAGGAAGGAAGGAAGGAAGGAAGGAAGGAAGGAAGGAAGGAAGGAAGGAAGGAAGGAAGGAAAGGAGGGAGGGTTTATTTCATTAAAAAATAAAAGTAAAAACCTGCCCATTATATAGGATTTGGAAAACACAGGGAAAGGGAACTGTTAGACTCACATGTCATGTAACTGTCCCCAAACTGCCAGGATCCTGTAGATTTTCTTCCGCGTACATTTTTCCAGGAATACCCTCACTTTCTTTCATCCTTCCTGTGGATATGCGGCCTTCATCTCTTCCTCCCTCGGGTAGAGAATTCTGCAGACAGCAGCATATACCCACAACCCTGTCTCAGCCATAATGGCTCTTCTTCCTCCTGATGCTTCTCAAGGGCCAGCATGTGCTAGTGTCTGACTGAGGGTAGGAGATAGGGATTAGCCTCAGTCATCAGTGTCCAGTGGGAAATGGACACACAGCCAGCCAAACCCTTTGCTACAGAGGAGCTATACATGTGGGGATGGGGAGGTCTAGGCCAGAATACATGATCTAGATTCAGAAGCTAGAGTCCAAAAATTCTGTGGGAGGGAACAGACGTTTAAATCGCCATGATATATTCCCAAAAGATTATTGAAGGAGGCCAGGCCTTGTGACTCTGAGCTAGAGTCAGAAACACAGGTTCTGAGAAGGTTACAAGAACCTTGAAGGGAATCCCTGAAACTTGGCCAGAGGATCTCTTCTCCTCTTCCTTCTACTGCTTCTTCCTTCCTCCTCCTCCTCCACTAAACCAATCTCATAACCCTATGGTTGATAGATTTAGTGCTATGTGATGTTTTGTATTACAGACTGTGTGAACCACCCAGAGCTCAGAAAAGGCTTAGGAAGGGCTGGTTGAGAAGCAGGCAAGACAGCTCAGCAGGTAGGGTACAAAGCTTGTGACCAGAGTTTGATCTCTGGAAGCCCATATGATAGAAGGAGAGAACTGGCTTTTGAAAGTTGTCCTCTGACTTCCACCTGCGCTCACCCCTTTGTGTGCCATACATAGTCCCTCTCTCCTCTCTCTCTCTCTCTCTCTCTCAAATGAATAAACAAAAGCAAAAACCAGGAAGGCTTTGGCAGAGGAAGCGAGACCCAGGAGCACACTGGCTCTGCTCAACGTCACCAGGTTTCTAGAACTCCCTAAGTGCCAGGCTCTGCACACGTCTCCAGAGTGTCAACAGAGGGGGAAAGAAGTGTGGGTCCCAGTCTAGGACTGGTGACAGAGGTGTGGAGAAGGGGGTGATGCAGTGGGGGTACCAGCAAAAAGAAAAGTGATATGGTCACCATAACCAATGATCGCATCTCACCTGCAGCATGTCAAACCTTGCACGCAACAGCCATTTCATCGTGAGTACCTGGTGAGCTTATTGCAATCATAGAGTTCAGAGACCTAGTAACCTGACTAAAGTCACACAGGGAATGTAACACCACGTCACCTGGAGGGGATATCTTCTGGCTGCAAATGCCATGCTCTTCTGAGGCAATGTGCTTAACCTCCTTGGCCTCCGTTACCCCATCTGTAAATTAGGGACAAAAATACTCCTGTCACATAGAGCTGTTGCGAGATTCCACTTAGAATACTGCCTGGCATATCGACAGTGCTATTTAAACGTGGCCTGGTATTGACTGAAGTATCTGTTGAAAGCTACATACAGGTAGGTCAGGTTGGTAGGGGGTAAGGGGGGCATGACACCGAAGACATAATCTAATTACAGCAATGATAACAGAAAAGGAAGAGCACAGTTTAACAAGGGACTATAGTGGAATCTCTGAGATCAGGGAAGACTTCCTGGAGGAAGCAAAGGAAGAGGAGGAAGCCGGACCCCAGAAGACTGAGGGAGTTCTAAGCAAGGGCCTGGCACTTCCCGGAGCCTATCCGGGAGCTTGCCAACATAGAAGTCTGTGCCTCCCCATTAAAGGATGCTCCAGGGATGGGGGGAGAGGCATTGGGGAATGGGGAAGGAGAGGGGAGGGGAAGGGGGGGCGGTGTACCTGTTAAGTTTGTATGAGCGGAAATAAATTTTAAAAAAAAGAAGTCTGTGCCTCCCTTCTACTCCAACAGATTGAAATACCAGAAAATCTTGTCTCTCACCTTAGGTCTTTATTACCGAGCCCGTGCTAGTTCGGCATGTGGAGTTCACGGCACTATCCAGACTGGAGGTGGAGGGGAAGGGGTAGTGTTGAGATTCCTGTAGCTTAAGTACGTGACATCCCACGGGGATATGCTACACATAAGTCTGCTTGACAAACAGTGGTCCCCGCAATTCAAGGGATCCCACTAATGCCCCTTTTTGTGTGCTGGGGAGAATGTGGGCACAGCAGTCACACGTCCTCACTTCCCAGGCAGGTGACCATGGACCAGGTTAGCTCTAGACGCCCCGGTTTCCTGGTGTGGCCCCAGCATCAAGTTCCACGTGTCCCCTGGAGTTTTCAAGCATGTCCCAGTTTGATGAGAAATTGTAAGCCTGTCATGGCTCTAGACCACAGAGAAATACCCTGGATGCCTGGCAGTCACACGGAGAGGGCCACGTGGGGGGCGGTGCTCTGTTTAATGAAGCCTCGTTCCTTAGAGTGTTCAGCCTTTGAGAAAGTGCCAGAAGATCCGCTCCCTTTCCAGAGCTACTCTGGTTCTGCGAGAGCACCCTACTTTTATTGCACCTTGAAACATTCAGCCCGGGAGGGGGTTAATGTTCAGAAGTTCCCCCATTGGGCAACAGAGTAGAATGGAAAGAAGACAAGGGCCATGGATAGCCTGGGTATAACTCCGCCATGTCTTCTCCATGGAGTCCAAGCAAGTCTCTTTGCGTTCCCAGACTTATGCCCCCTTTCCTGAATGAAGGTAATAAGTATGTGTCCTCTCCTGGTGTCTGGAGAACCAGGGGCTCAGTCTACAGGTAAAGAAACAGGCAGCATTAGGTGGATGTCCTGGAAGAGGACTGCTGACTACACTTAGAGATAGGCACACTGGCCTTCGTAGGAAGCTAATCAGGCTAATAAAAATAATTTCCCAGCATCAGGACAGCCCTCAGAGGAGGCCATTCTCTGGGCGGGAGTTCACGCCTTCCTGGCCTCCTCATGGTGGCTGCCACAGTCGGGATTAAACCAAAGTGTCAGCAAAAGCAGCGATAAACCCCTGCATGGAGCCAGGGCTGTGCAGGCTGGGGTCCCAGAGGATAATGCAGAAACCTGGTTGCTCTAACAGTGTTTCCTTTTTTATTTTTTCCTCCTTTTTGGAAGCTGGAGATCCCCGTGCCAAGCTCTCCAAGCAGCCCCGACTTTCCGTGTAATAAAGCAGCAGTGAGAAAGGCTGAGAGTAATTAAGTGGCTGACGCACAGAAGAAGCCGTTACAAAGAATTGACTAAATTGCCCATTCATTAGCAGCTCGGCATGGAAGGAGAATTACAAATAGACAGCGGAGCCCGCAGTAATTCAATCTAACCTTGTACTTACAGAAAACAATGAGATAATGAACAGAAAAATTACCAGGCACATATTGTATTTTGTTAAAGGGGCGGGTGGGGGGAGGGGGGAGGAGGGGGAGCAGGACCGACCGGCACATGCGATGCTAATGGCCTCGCTCAAGCTGAGCAAACGGCTCCTCCAACACAATCATAGTTCTCAGTCTAAGGGCCTCTGGGGAGCTGAGATGAGGCAAGATCGCGAACAAAAAAATGTAATTTATAAGGCGTCTGTGGACTGGAATTTATCATCGGATCCGCTCGCCGCTGCTCAATTGATATGTAGTTGATTTCAAACAACACCCCCCGGGCGCCCAGAGGGAACATTTTTTAGATTTTACGCTTGGATATATCTGTTTAACTCGCCATTTACCAAAACAACGGCAGATGACAGCACAAACCAGTCACTCTGGAGAAAACAGGCACACATGCGAGCATCCACATCCACACACACACACACACACACACGCACACACACGCACACACACACACGCACACGCACACGCACACTGGAAACACAGGCATCTGAGAGCAGTGACTGCCATAATAACCGCAGCGTTCAAACCTCTCAGCCCGAGAGGCTGCCGTGGCTCTTGGAGAAAAGAAGAGAGGGAAGAAAAAAAATACAGCCAGCAGAACCAGGCTTTGTGGCTTCACGGTAAAAGCAAAGTATGTATAGATGGGTTTATTATGCCTGCATTGGCTTCTGTTCTGGGTGAGCAGTTTAGAGGGGCGCAACGCTGCTCCCATTCATGCCCTCCAGGATCTCCACACTGCCAGCCCTTCTCAGATCCAGGACGCAAAAGACTCTGAACCTCACTAGGTAGGAAAGAGTCGAAGGCTTCCTTATAGGAAGGGAAGGCAAAGGTAAAAGTCTTGCTTCCCGTTTCTAGGGTCAGCAGGGCCTGAAGATATGGCCACTGAACAGAGGTTGCTGTAGAAGGGTGTGGCTGTCATCTCACATGCTGAGGTCTGACAGGATGGGCTACAAGTCATTCCATTCTAAGGACAGTTTTGAGGATCTTGGTACGCAGAATGGTCACTGAGGGAGGAACATCAATTGCATCTCTATAGTTAAAGGAAAGGAATTCACTGGATGCTGATAAGTGACAAGACAGACTTTATTCAAAACTTCTGTAACAAGGGAGGCTGCACCCAAGCCTACACACATGCAACAGGGTCCACTACAAGTGTGCAGTTGGGGCAGGAAGAATACTAAAAGGAACTTGATTAGGCATTCAGGGCGGCAAAGGAGGAACCTGGCTGGTTATCAAGGCAGGAAGAATAACCATAAACTGGCCTAGTACAGATCTCAGCTACACATGGACTCTGCTGACTGAGTTATAGCATTAGCCCTGAGATGTGGTCAGAGAAACCCTCATAGGTGAGGGCTTGATCTTCCCTGGTGATGTTTAATGATGGGGGGAGCAGATCATAGATCCTGCTAGAGCTGAGGTAGCAACAGCCCATTTCTAGACCTTCTACTAAGTAAGCAGAGGCATCTGAAGCACGGGCCACCAGATGGTCTCCACACTGAGCTGTGAGGGCAGCCTTGCTGTTGGTCTGTTTCCAGGCTAGTGGTCATGACAACCAGTCAGTAGGGGGCAGTCTAGCTCAGTTGGAAGGATACTGAGGTGGGAGTTCGTGAAAACCTGGTTTGACCCACTGACTGACTGTGAGGCCCTCATCATCACTTCCAAAATAGGTCCCCAAGCTGTATGTTTGCAACTCCAGTACTTGTATGAAACAATCCTGATACTCCCTGACATGGACCATTTGTATAGAGATGGTATAAGACATCCCAGAAGTAACCAAGCTATGAAGATTCTACACAAATTCACCAAAGAATTAGTTGATGGTCTTCGGACACAGTTTTCAGAACAGGAACATCAACATCACTTGAGAACTTAGATGTATAAACGCTCAGGCTCCTCCAAGACCTGCTGAAGGAGAAACTCGGGATGGATTAGCAATCATTTTAACAAACACCAGATTCTAATGCGTGTTCAGGTGTGAGAACTTCTGATCTAGCAAGCACAGGCAAACACTAAATACAGCCTTGTCATCTCCATTTTAAAAATGAGACCAAAGATCAGCTGCTAGTGATGAATACCCGTTTACGGTTACACAGTGAATTCCTGCTAGAATGGAGACCAGAAGCTCCCAGAAAGCACTCTGGAAATGGGGTAACTTCCAAAGCTGGTTCTTAAACTCCAATCCTCAAATGTCCATAGACTTTGGATACCAGTCTCTCTGTCTTTCTGATACATGTGCACACACATCCTGCGTTATGCTACAAAAGCTCCGGAGTCTCAGGGGCCATCTGTCACAGAACATCTCCCTGAGCATTCTGGACATTCTACCTTGAGCATCCGTTGGGAGACAGTTCTTATTTGCAGTGCACCATACTTGAGAAGAGTTGCTGAGTCGTCCATGTCTTTCTCAGAAAACGTTCTGTGGGAGTCCCATCCCATCCCTCACCTCTACTCTGCTGGCTTCCTTTTCCGGTTCAATGGAGGATGCAAAGTCAGTGACTGAGTTTCGAGGCTGCAGAGATCCTGGGAGGGGTTGGTTGGTGACCTGCTCATACGTCAAGAGGGGCTTTGGGAACTGCAGGCCACAGATGGAGAAAGAAGAGTCTCAGCTGGCATCAGGAGAACCTTCCTGTGGCTCTCAGCACACTCATCTCAAGCCAGTGCCTCTTTACCCATCTGTGAGAAGCCCTGATTCCCCTTTTTGAAGCTGCTAATGAGGTACATGGTTCAGGAGCCTTAAGAGGTCAGTGATGAGATTCCAAGAAATCATCCGAAAGCATCTGGGAAGATACTGATGCTCATCAGTAGCAACGGCTTTCATTTTCTAAAACAACTTTCATGGACTTGAAAGTCTCTGTTCTGCATGCTCAGCATGAGCGCACACAAAGACTGCACTGAACAATTCACCCAAGTGCCCGTTCCTTAAGCCAACTGGCCCACGAACAGCTTCAGTCAGTCCAATTCTGCCTCAGAAAGCGCCCATTCAGATGCAGTGATGGTCACTGAGCTCTGAGTAATGCTCTCATCCCGTGCAAGGATCAAGGAACCCTAGACAGAGAGGTAAGGATACCTTTTTGTCCAGGGAAGACAGTCTCTCTCCGACTCTCATCAGGCAACATCCTTGGACTTCTTCCATTCCCACCACAGGTCAAGGTCAGGTCGAGTTGTGGAAGGCTGAGCTAGGAGGAAGGGAGCCTAGA
Source organism: Typhlomys cinereus (assembly GCA_023101885.1). NCBI lineage: Eukaryota > Metazoa > Chordata > Mammalia > Rodentia > Platacanthomyidae > Typhlomys > Typhlomys cinereus. The sequence goes on along the minus strand of JALPQD010000283.1, from coordinate 1,709,000 downwards.
AACCTCTTCCTGTGGGACTCGCATGATCTCGGCCTCTGACTCTGTCAGGAGAGATAGAGTGATGTCACCATGTTGCGGTAATGACATACACCAGCCAGTCTAACTGCATCGTTTCAAGAGCAAAGAGCTTGAGCGTAAGCTGATCACAGATCAGTGTTTCATGGATCTGCATTCCCAGACTCAGTGGTCCCACACAACTTTCCTCGAAGACTGACGTTTGTCAGTAGCCACCGATAAAAGCCTTCTCAGACTTCATTACGTATTTTCTAGTTAATACAAATGCATTTGCCAAACACAGTTTAACCTTTTCTTGTTTTTTCACCAGTATCATTGAACGTTAATGTGCTGGATCAGAATAAAATGACATAGAAATACTTGAAGCTATGAGTCCCTATCCCGATGGCCACAGACTGCTAGCATCTTGGTGTTCTTGAGTCTGAGCTGAGCAAGCCCCGCTTCTTAACTTGCTGTCAGACTTTTACAACACGACAACCCAACCCAGCACAACATGACATAACATAGTACAGCATAGCATAACATAACATAGTATAACATAAAGCACAACATAATCACAGCATACATAGCAAATGTTTTGTTGTTACAAGAAATAATGTGCAATGAAGGACAGAAATCTGAAAGAATCCTTTGTCTGTTGAGATCCAGGTAAGACTTTTTTCCTTGACTACTTTGTTTACTCAGTAGTTACCACAGTACCTGGAACAGAGTTGGAATCCAATAAGTAGATGATAAATAATTGAATAAAATGACTCAGTTCCTAATTCTTGCTTCACTGCTTTTCTTTCATCTGCCTCTTCTGAGGCAAGCCTTCAGTCTCAGTTTCCAAATCTGCAAAATGGGAATCATAATAACATGTTAGTTCAGGGTGAATCGATCAAGCAAGTAAAGCATTGTTGTGGAAGTGGTTGTGTTGTGGGCTGTAACTTTTTATTCAAAACAACTGAATTTTGCTTTTAGCATGATGATGATGATGATATATCACTGGTTTCAGGAGACTGGCTTGTTCTTTGGGATCTTAAATCTGATACCAGTGGCTTTGGCTCCTTACGGTAGTATGATGGGCTAGAGAGATGGCTCAGTGGTTAAGACTCTGTCATGCAAGCTGAAGAACCTAAGTTTGAATCCTAGATTCCACATAAAAACACCTGACAGAAATGGCAGCAGACTGCACTTCTGGCTCTGGCAGAGTCTGGAAGCCCTAGAATGAAGCAAAAGAGAGGTAGAAGCATTCCAGGATGATTTTTGAAGCACCCTTGGGCCTCCATAGGCACACACAGTGCCCTCTGATACACACACACTCATATGAAAGAAAGAAAGGAAGAAAGAAAGGAAGGAAGGAAGGAAGAAAGGAAGGAAGGAAGGAAGGAAGGAAGGAAGGAAGGAAGGAAGGAAGGAAGGAAGGAAGGAAGGAAGGAAGGAAGGAAAGGAAAGAAAGCAATAGTGTAAAGTGATAAAACTAGGTTTTCTGTATAGCCAGAAGCAACAAGGATTCTGGTCAAGGACAGAACATTTGCTAGGAACTTCTCAGCACCATCAAACGCCCTGAAGAACTTTCGGGAGTAAGAAATTTGCCATTTAAACAGAGAAAATTAAGTGCTCACCCACCCAAAAAGAGAAGCCAATGAAATTTCCAGGAAGCATTAACTGTTGGGTGGTATTGGGGTTACAAATAGGGTCAGACTCAAGAAAAGGAGGAGTCCCCTACCACTCGAACCTCCTGTTTGGGCATTGCATAGGGTCATTTCTCAAGTGCCCAACGTGAATTGCCTTCTTGGATCCCAAGACCAGCTGAGACATCCCGACTCTCTCCGGTTCACCCCTGAGAGGCCAGGTGGAAGGTTCAAGTCTGGGAACGTGCAGACCAGATACTTTGAAGTCCTTATTCGTGATTTTTTTTAGAAAGACAAAGCACATCAGTGCTACAACCACTGTGGATGCCAGCATCAGCATCAAGCCTGCTACTGTACCCACCATCACCATAACTATCACCACTACCATCATCACCATAGCTGCCACCATCATTACCACCATAACTACCACCACCACCACCACCATAACTGCCACCACCTCCACCATCACCGTTACCAACATAGCTACCAACACTACCATTACCTAAGCTATTACCACATTGACACCACTACCATTATTACCACCATCACCAACATCACAACTATCACTGGTAGTACCTTTCCTAGGTTCATCAAAAATACAATCACCATCACAAACACAATACCACCACCAAAATTGCCAGCATCACCACAATCGCAACGATCCCCATCGCCATTAACCAGCACCAACACTGTTACCACCATCACACCACCATCACACCATAACTATCACCATCTTCACTAGGGCTATCACCACAGTCAACACCATGAACAACACCAGCATCCGAATGATCACTGTCACCATCACTACTATAACCACCCACATTCTCCCTTCAACATGTCCGCCAATGTCACAATCACTGCCGCCATACACAGGTCCGGATTTTAATTGGAGTCTAGTTAGTTATTAACTCTGTGATCTTCTGAGATGCTGAAACTCCTCTGAATCTCAGTATCCTGGTGACCATGATTCTGGAGTTGTGAGGTCCAGAAGTGATGTCAGTGTGGTAGCAGGGGACGGCTATATAGTAGCTACTAGTAGAAGAACATGTGTGTCAAGAGAAGTCTAAATTACATGCTCAGTACTTGGCCATTTGAGGGCATGAAGGGCCTTCGTACCCCGGAGTTCCAGAGCACATTGCCATCTTGGGAGAAAAACGCTCACTAATATCCAAAGAGCCCTGGCTCTTCAGTAGGCCCTGCCCTTCTCTCCTGAGCTGAGGCTCGTTTCTTCCTGCCATTCTCATCTCTCTGGGCCTGAAAAATATGCTCTGAGGAAAAAGGGGAGCTTGCTGAAGGGTAAATCTCTATTCTTCTGGCCTTACTTGTTGGAGTAGAAATGCATATCATGATAGCCAGATCCATGCTGCCAGATTCGTGAAGCCCAGGGCATTTTGAACAGAGAGATGCCAAGTTATCCAGCCCTACAACTGCCGCTGCGTCTTGGAAATGTGTTGCTTGACACTGACCCAGGATGGCCAGGCTGGTGGTGGCATTCTGCCTCCTGTCCTCTGTCCCTTGCCATTAGTGCACACACCACTGCTGAGTCTACGAGGCCTAGGACTAGAGTGTCTTCCATGTCTCCATGTCCCCTCTTATTCTAAGGCAAACCCAAAGGCCCCTCTGCCTCTTTGCCCACCCACTGTCCCTTGAGAGGGCCTGCTCTTGGCAGACAATCAGTTGTGACCTGACAGAGGCACCATTCTGCAAGCGAGCCAAACACATCTCCTCTCCCTCCCGGCATGCCAGGCTCCTTTGACAAGTGAGGGTAAAGACCCTCCAGGGGGTTCAGGAACATCAATATGTTGTGTATTTAATGTGCTGGCTCTGTTACAGCAAATTAAAGTGAGGGGGCCTGGTGAAGGGAACACAGCCCGCTGCTCATGTCCCTGGTCGCGCAGGAGGCTGTGGAAACGGCCCTCCAGTGTGGAGGACGAGTGCGCGTTACCCGCCCTGCAGGAGCGGAGCAGGCATTAGCCAAGCCCCAGTCTTAATGGGACGCATCCGGCAAACATCTGAGCTTGGGCCTTCAATCACAAACGCTGCAGGATTTAAAAATGAATAAACTTCACATTGTGTTTCTCTTATTTATCCTTTATGCAAATTGTCCCTGGGAGGACCCATTACTCGCACTGCATGGGGACAGCAGAGGCCGGCTCCGAGGCTTGGAAGACCACTTGCAAGCCGTTCCTGGAGCGCCAGGCCCGTCCTGGTGCTTTACAGAGGGAGAGAGAGGGATCGTAAAGGCGAAATAAACAGACGGAGAAGTGGGGTCCCGCAGAAAGCAGAGGCTGCACAGCACAGACGTGCCACACGCTCACGTGCCACACTGGATGATGCTCGGATAGCCACCACCAAGCCAGGGTCTGTGTGTCATCTGTCATCAGCATCTCCACTGCTGATCAGAGGAGGAGGGGTCATTTGTGAGACGGAGGAGATAAAGGTCAATGAGTGACTGCCAAGCATTCCAGGCAGCTCTGGCTACGGCACCCCCACTGGGAGCCATGCTGAGCTAGTGCTTCTGGAGGCCCCTCGAGCATCTGTTGGCTCTCCGGGAGCTTTGTGGCTCAGGGTAGCAGTGGATCTGGCAACCGTGGCATGAGTCTGGAAGAGGGAGCCACACCCCAAGAGTCAGGTCAGGGCAGCAGCACAGGCTACAGTGGAAAGCAAAGACCACTGTAAGATGCCAGGTGACTGAAGTCAGGGCTGCTGCCACCTTACCACAGAGAGAAGAGCCCTTATCTGCTTACTTTCCCCCAACACTGGGCAAAGAGAGGACACTTCCTGCTCAGCGGCTGGCTGGGAAGATGGACCCCAGAACGACCCTGTGGACTTCGGTTCTTGGGGGCTTTATAGGCAGCACTTTGCCCTGGCTTGAGTCAACCAAGTAGACGAGCCCCCCCCCACCCCACGGAGAAAGTTAAGCATGATGCAAGTCAGAACGTTGTGGTAGGCAAAGGGATGTTGGCTCTCTGGTACCCGAGCACCACATCCTGAGTGCACCCCTTACATCTCCTGGGGATCCCCTGTCTTGTAGGATATTTCTGTTCTCCCTTGCTATTCTTCCAAGAAGATCACGCAGCAGGGATTTTCCTTTCTTTACTGAGCATAGACCACAGATGGCAAAAGTCTGTTAATCTTTCCCAATTTGCACCCTCACCCCATGCCCCAGCTGCTGCTACCATCTCCCCACAGGGCAGAGGAACCACCACATTTTCAGATCAAAAATGAAAAGGCCAGGGGCACCATCTTATTCATCCATCTCTTATGCTACATAGACTCTTCTTCCTAGGCTGATGTCCGTGTGAAGAGGTCGAGGGCTCACACCCACCTCTGCCATCCTCACCTGGCCTCACCAGCCTCTGGATGCAAGGACCTGGCTCTGGCATCCCCTTCAGGCAGAGCTGTTGCCCTCCTGACCGCTCGTTCTCAGAGCTGATCTAGGTCCTTGGATACTCACATCCAGACCAAGCCTCTGCTGATCCTGGGCGTTTTAGTAATCTCTTCTCACACTTGACTAATGCTATACCTAAAACTAACCACATATTTGCCCAATCGAATCGTTTTCTGCAATCCCTCAGAATGCATTTGTTGACCCAGTGCCAGCACCACAACTGTCTGCAGGGAATCTTAGACGAAGGTGTCACAGTTCATCTTCTAGGTGAGAGAAACAGACTGGGAAAAATCAGCCACAAAGACATCATATGTGCAGACTTGACAGCTCATGCCAGTAACCTCAGTAATCTGAAGGCTGAAGAGGGAGGATGAGTTCAAGGCCACCCCAGACACAACGTGAATTTCAAGTCATCTTGGGCTACAGCATGAGAGACCTGTGTCTTCAAATTCTGAAGATGGACTAGAGTGGGAAAAAATGGAGAGACATATAGCTCCCAGACAAATGCATCATGAGACAGTGACTTTTAAGTTACTAATATACATTTCTTAAAAAAAGACATAATATGATTGTCTTGAACATTAGTGAACACAGAGACAAAAATGAACAAATTCTTTGACTCACCCTGTGATAGACATCCATGTGAGCTTTGCATCTGTAATCTCATTTAAATGGTATCAAAATCAGAAAACTGGATAGGACCAGGCAGAGCAACACTGTAATAAATTCTGCCCTCTTTGCTGTGTGGATGCTGGAAGTGATTTCTGCCCCTCTGACTCTGGGAAGAGTAGTTGCACCTAACACTTGGTGCTGCTGCGAACACTGGCTCTTTCTACTGGGCTGAGTGCTTTGGATGTATGAGCACATTCCATCCTTGCAGTAACCTTTTGAGGAATGCATGCCATAGAACCTTATTACAGATGAGGAAAATAAGGGACAGAGATCCACTGGCTTCCTCAAAGTCATACTGTTAGGTGGAAGAACTCTGTGAATGGCCCAGAGAGTCTGATTCAAACACTGCACCAGCTTCCTAGGAAGTCTGAGGACATCTGTAGATATACCTTGGCATGGACATAATCTAAGAAGAGGTCTGGTTAAGACTGGCTTTCTTTTAAAAATTTTTATTTATTAAAGACAGAGAAGGGAAGCACAAGTTGTGCCACAGGGAGTGGGTAGAGGTCAAAGGACAGCTTTCTGAAGTCAGTTCTACTGTGTGGTCTGGAGAAACCAGTTTAAGTCCCTAGATTTGTCTGAAGGTGACTTGCCCACTGAGCCATCTCACTAACCCTAATACTGGCTTTTGTAATTGACGACAACAACCAAAAAAATTCAACACTTACTGGAAAAAAGTGAAAATGACGCTAGAATGGGAGCAGAACCCATCCTACATTTCCGGTCAAGGATACGGGCTGAACAACGAGAAGGGCCCACACAAGTGCCAAACCCTGAAAAGAACTGCGTTCTCTGTGGTCACCTCTGGTCTTTCTGTTGCACCAGCTTAGTACTGACTAAGCATCCTTAGACAGGTTGACCCTCTTGGCATGGACAGGATGATGTGGATGGGCGTTGCAGCTGGGGCTGCTGGTTGGGAACCAGGCCTTTGGGGGATCCAAGAAGTTGAAGCCAGGTTTGGTAGGAACCCGCCCTCCACCCCCCACTGCACCTATGCAAATGCCATGGGCAATTTGCATAGGGAAAATGTAATTACCTAAATTGGAACAGGGCCAGGACCTCACTGCCTAGACGGGAAGCACTGGAGGATTCTTCAGCATAAAGGCTGTCTTCTTTTTCTCTCCTGAGTCCCAGCCCTCTCCAGTCATATCCCAGCGACCTGGTAAACAAGACTGTTCCTACGGACCGCCTCTCCCTGCCGGCAGCCTAAGGGCTAAAGGACAGGACCGCACTGCAGAAAAAGGATCTCCAACCTCTCACTCTTGCTTGTTTTTGTCAGTGACCTACTTGAGCTCTGGAGTTCACATGTTTACAATGTGTGTGTGTTGTTTTTTTATTATTATTATTTATTCAACTGTGCGCATGTGCTTGCGTATGTGCGCGCGTCTGTGTGTGTGTAGAACCACGGACGAATTCGCGAACCACCATGGACGCCTCCACCTCCTTCTGCCCCGGGATTCACAGGCTCCGCCCTACCAGGACCAGAAGCGCAGGCCGCCCCCGCTTCCGCCTGGCGTCTATACGTGGGATCTGGGATCCGAACTCAGGACCTTCCGCCTGCAAGGCGGAGGCTTAACCCCTGAGCCACCTCTCCAGCCCACATTGTGTGTTTTTTAAGTTTTTAATAACCATAGACAGTTACCTGTCCTTATCGTGAACAACTTCAAAACCACTGATCTTTGACCAAAAGACAATGTTGAGATTTCACACCAACAAATATCAATTCTAAAAGGCAAGTTAAAGCCCTTGGTACAAAAAATCTCTGGGACAGGAGCCACAAGCGTCCCTTGACCTCGGTGCTCTTTTTCACAATTAGATTTACTGTTAGGGGAGTTACTATTAGGGTCCTGATGCGTCCAGCAACATTCCATTCTTCCATGACTTGCTCGGTATTCCGAATGAGGCCCACCCAAACGTTACCACATAGAGGAAAAAAGTCTTCCAGGGCATTTCCCCTCATTCAGCAGATGAACTGGACTTTCTAAGATGACAGGAATGCGACTGTCTCCACAGCATTACCTAGGAAGGTATCCCTCCAGCTTCCCTTCCCAAGGTCTCTATCCCCTACTCATGCACAAGGGAGGAAGAGCAAATGAACCGTACAGCTGACAGGGTGCTGGCCAACTGCAAACACAAAAGTAATTAAGGCCCACCTGGGCCCTAGGTGCTCACCCCAAGTGGACCAAGGCGGTTTCCAACAACTGTCATTAGTGTAACATTCCTGCAGGTGCTGTCCTGGAGTAAGCCAGCCCTTAGCTACTCCTTTTCTGGAAAGGCATGCTTTGTTTAAGGGCTCCTGTTCGATTTGCAAAGCCAGCACAGGCTCTTAAGGGGAACAGTAGGGGATGGCTCCACGCTTGGCGAAGTAACTGCCTTTGCTCAGGGCAAAATCTGCTGTTTGGTGAACTGCTCTGCCTTTCCTTTGTGTCAGTATGATTTGAGGGAACCATTAAGCTTTAACAATGCAGAAAATAAATCCCCATTAAAATATATGCACCTGAAAGAGCCGAGTTCTCAACTCCCGTGACAGAGGAGGTGTGTAGACGACCCCTCCCATCTCCCATCTGTCTCCTCCCCACCCCCACTGTCCTTCAAGACCAAGTTATTACTTTTATTCCAAGAAACCTGCCCTGATCCTTCCTAGCTGGTGGTGATTTTATACCTGTCCAGTCCCTTTAGCCTTACCAAGCGCCTAAAGTAGGGTCCAGTTTGGAGGATGGCGAGACTGGATTGCAAGGAATGTTCCGTGCCCTGGGGCTTTGTCACCACTTTGTGCTCCCTTGGATCATCCTCTCCTGTCCCTGCTACCCTTGACACAGTAGGGGCTCCTGAAATGATTGCCGAATTAATGAATGTGCTTATTCGTAGAATCAAATAGCTAATCTTTCCCCTACATCGGCGGAGCTGAAGTCCACAGCTCTTGAGGTCTCTAGCAGTGGCCACTTGGCCACTCTCAGTGAGTATTCAGAGACGGCTGAGTAGGCCCAGGGCCGGCCTCTGCAGCCCAGCCCCCCTTTTCCCCCCTACCTCGGACCAGAACTCTCACTGGACTCCCACTTCTGTCTTACAGACTGACCTTGAATGTCATGTGTTTCTTCTTCTGCCATATTCCAGTGTCTGGGGTCATCAGCTGGTAAAGTCATCAAGGCAGCAGCATGGGGAGGATGACAAGAAAGGTGGAGAGCTTTAGAGAAATAATTGCCAGGATTTAAAGATTGCCAGGACTGGAATATAGAAAAGAAGTGGCCGGCAGAAGTGGCTAGCTTAGGTGTCCGTGTGGGTTCTTATCGGGTAGAACACTGAAGTTTTAGATGTCAGAGGGACACCCAGAAGAAAAGGGCTTGTAGACAGGTCATGAGCCTCAGGGATAGGACCCTCCTGATCCCTGCACCAAGGGAGAGGTTTTTTTTTTTTTTAATGTCATCAGGTTCTTGTGTTTGAGAGTCAAAGATTGAAACCAGAATATGCATACAGGATTAAAGGAGAGTTTATTAGAAGAGAGAACATGAAACTAATGGACATGAATTCTATGAGGGGCAAGAGAGATGTCTGACGGGCTACGTCAAAAATATTTTGTTCTTGTGTAGAGGGATTTGAAGCAGGAGTGCAACCAAGAGGATTAAAAAAGGAGAGGAAGAACAGAACTCACAGACTTGAGTCTATGAGGGGAAAGGAGCTGAGAACTCATAAACTCCAGACATGGAGTCCGTGAGGGGCAAGAGAAAGCCAGAAAGGAACTCAGGAGCAAGGGAACCAAAGATGGCTGCCAGTGTCAGGGATATTTCAGGGTTAGGCAGGCTCAAAAAAAAATGGTTTTTCCTCATTGGTTAGCTCCAATCTCTGCAGACCTGATTGGAGTTTTTGGTCTTCTACATCTCATTGGTCTGTTCTTGTTGGAGCCTAACTCAGCTGATCTTCTGACTGACCTCATGGTCAAGCTTGTCTACGATGGAGAGCTCGTCTCCATATCCTTTCATAAACAGAGGGTTTAGGGAAGTTGGTGACTTTATCTCTGTGAAGGATTAAAACCAATTCCTCTAGATTAGTAGGGTATGTTCCTTCATAATAAGCCCAATAGTGGGAGATGATGTTCAAAGACCTTCAAAGGCCTTCCCAGCATGGTTGGTCTAAAGCTGCCTAACACTGAGTACACTACTGCATGGCTTATGGCAAGTGTTTCACTGGCTCCTTCCATATGTTTACTAATCCGAGTTCCACAGAAAATCAAAGAGAGCTCTGCGGTGCTCCCTACCCGAGCCATGCCCACCATCTCTGGGAAGCCAGACAATAGCAAAAGCTGTCATCTTGCTTCTTACTTTATCTAGGGGTCACTAAATTTCAGTTGAATTTTCTTCTGAACACAATTCTGTTAGTCATAGCCACCATTTTGCAAAGCCTTCTCCACCCTAGTTAGAAAATGTTGATTCCCTAGATATACCAAGACTCCTAGAAGCTGTTGTACCTCTCTATTCCCACTACCCCCACCTCCCTGGCAACCCCTTAGCAACATCTGAGACCATAAAAGATTACCACCTGGGATGGTAATCTCTTCTCACTATCTGCACCGCATGCTATCATAGTGATTTTCTTCCTATCTTCTCTGACCTTAAGCCATCTCTTCTGTTCTAATGCATTCCCACCTTAAGACTACACTATAGCTCCCTCGGCCACTAGACGTCAACTCTGAATAAACTCTTTCTCCAGACTCTCTCTAGTGTCAGTTTCTCTTTATTCGTGGTGCCTATACAAGGCACCCACACGTGGTTAAAGTCACTCTTCATTACTCACCTATCCCAACCTAACAACCTCATTCTATGCCCTTCCTGCTTCAAGTTCTGGCCTTTCTTATTCTTCATTTGAAATTGTCCTTGGTCTTAGTTTTTTTCCCCATTGCTGTGACAAAATACTCTAGCAAAAACAACATGAAAGGGTAAAGGGTCAGTATGGCTGCAGTTAAAGGAGGACAGGGAAATCAAAGAATCAGGAGCTTGAAGCCTGCGTCCACACGGAATCCACAATCAGGAAGCAGACAGTAACGTATGCACGCTGCTGCCTGGCTCCCTTTCCCTGTTTACACTGCTCAGCATCTCAGAGAGAATGGAACCACCCATGGTGGGCAGGTCTTCCAGCCTCAATTAACCTAATCAAGATAATCCCACAGGTATATCCAGAGGCCCTTCTCCCTGTGATTATAGAGTCTGTGAAGTTGACAGTACCAACTACCATCACCCCCTCAAGCCAGTTCTCACCAAAGTCTTATTCCCTTCCCAGTTACTCTTTATATGACAACCAGAGAATTTTTCTAATTTTAACTGGATCTTAACATTATTCAACTTGAAATAAATTAATAAAACACAAAACACCATTTTAAGTTCAGGAGCAAGGAATACCTTTGTTACCAGGACATAAAATAAACATTACATAAAAGAAAATAATAAAAATGAGTGCATAAAATTAAATTTTGTGCTTGGAAAAAATGCCATGAATAATGTCAGAGGACAAAGAGCAATCTAAGAAAAAAAATCCTTGCAATATAAACTACAAAGTGCTAATAGCCTAAATATATAAATGGTGTCTACAAATCAATAAGAGTAAAACTTAACTATCCAATACAAAAATTGTCAAGGGAACATAAACAGAAAATGAAATATGGTTAGATTTTAACATATTTTAAAGGAGCTCTAATTCAACAAGAAAAATGTCAGTTTCTCTATTAAACAGGTTGGTAATATCAAAAACTTAATAATGCACTGAATTGATAATTTGTGGAAAAGACAGCCTCAAATGTTATGGGCAAGCATGTATTACCATTTGGAAACTGTAAATATGTATCAATTTTAATATTACAGTAAATATATTCTTTGAAGAATATATTTAAAGATCATATTCTTTGAACTTAAATGTTTATAAAATTGCTCTAAGCAGATATAGTTACACACACACACACACACATATGTACCAAACTTTGTATAAGGATAGCAACTTAAACTATCTTAAGTCATACAGGAGATGCTTAGTCAACATAGCATGTACATAATATTGAATGCTATACAGCTATTTAAAAGAATGAGACAAGCTGAATACTTACTACTGAACATTTTCCAAGACAAAATACAAAAAAAGAAGCATTAGCATAGCACCTACTACATGTCAGCAAATAATCTAGAACCTTAGTATTTTTATATAAAGTTACATACTTTTAAAAATAGTTTTCTAAATATTTACCTCATTTAATTGTTATGAAAACCCTGTACCATATAAGACAGTAGTACTAATTTTCCCATCTAAAGATGGGGAAACCACACATTGGAGTTACGAAATATATCCATTGTATGTATTTCTTTTGATAATTTTTTTCTCTGTGTGCTTCAAAATTGTAATTTACTTACAAACTTTTTTCCAGTTCAATATTTTCCCTCCATCGTATATATCTATAGTTGAGCTTTTGATTTTGACTTATGTACTTTTTTCATTTTTAGAATTTCCAATTACTTATTTAATTCTCTACTGTCAAAGTTCGAATGTGAAATACCCTTTCTATAAACTCGATGCGTGTGTTTGGACACTTGGTCCTCAGCTGGTGGGATGCTTGGGAAGGTTGTGGGACCTTCAGGAGGTGGAGACTCACTGGAAGTATGAAGTATGCCCCTGGGGGTGGGGGAGCTCAAGGTTTGATAAACTTCCTGCTTATCTTCCTGTTCCACTTCCTCTTATCTCTTTCCCTGCTTCCTGAGTTGGCAGACATGTAACAGCCCAGCTCCTGTTCCTATCACCAATTCCTTCCTTCTCTGCCTGCCAACATGTGTTCCCTTCCATGATGGATCCTTTTCCATTTTAGGCTTTCAGAGCCAGAGTAATTTATCACAGCAACTGAAGCATAACTGGAGCATCTATGGAAATGGTCAATCTTTTCATTCTTTGAACATATAATTCATGAATTCCAAGTCTGGTAACTGTACATGGATCTCCTTCACGTCTGCTGTTTATCATGTTTTTTCAGCTCTGACTTGTCGTCTTGTCACCAGAATTTATGAAAACAGATCACTTGAGCCGTTAGATGATGTTGTTTTTTTCAACAGAGGATTTACTTATTTTGGCAGCTAGGGAAGAAGAAACAGTGATTCAAGATCACGTTAGTTCTAACAAGAAGTAAAATGATCCAGTTACCAGAGTTGTTAGGGCCAGGCTGGGCTCTGGAATAAATTGATTAAAGAAACAAGTAACAGTGAAAAGCAGAGAAAAACCCTTAATTAATGTGACCGCATTGAGAAGGGAGATAAAGTAATAGTCCTCTATAAGTCCATCTTTGGGTCCTGACATGAGATTTAGATTCATTGTCAAAGTGTGGTTTTGCCTGTCATTGACCCATCCTTGTCTCAATCTCAGTTTGAGGTCAGTCTGGCCAAATAGTCAGTTCCAGAACAGCCAATGCTACACATGAAATGTCTCAAATGAAAGTGTGATTATGATACACAATTATATGTAAATCAGAGCTGGACAGCAGTCTGTGAGAACTGGCTACTCAAGCATCATGAGACTTGAGAGGAAAAAATCTTGAGGCTTAACCTACTATACTTAACTCTGGTCTTCCCTCTTCTCCTAAATTTTCAGACTGAAGTTCCCAAGACCTTGAAAAATAATTCAATATTTTCAAAGATACTTTTTTTGTTATTCTTTAAAAATATTTTCTTTGCCTTTCGGTTGCTCTCAGAGAAAAGATTGGTTGAAAACACCTTAATACTCATTCGTCCACTATAGTTGTGTGTGTGTGTGTGTGTGTGTGTGTGTGTGTGTGTGTGTGTGTGTTTTGAGGGTATAGGTGTTGTTCCTTTAGGTGCTGTCCACTTTTCTTTGAGGTCTCTTTCTGGCCTATTAGGCTACATTAATGGGCTAATAAGTCCCCAGAGAGCCAATTAGTTCTGTCTCCTGCACAAAGATTGCAAATATAGACCGCTATAGCTGGGCTATTTTAGGTGGCTCTGGGATTCAAACTCAGGTCTCTGTGATTGCAGAGCAAATGCTTCAATAACTGAGCTGTCTCCCCACTCCTCAGGCCCATCCAATATGTTTTTAAGTGTTCCTGTTGGGAGAGGCAGGCAAAGAAAGAATCTGATTAGGAAAGTTTTCCAAATCAGACAATTACTTTTTATTGCATTTGTATACATTTTATCTTCAAATTTATTCATCTTTAATTATTATATTTTATTCATTGATAGTTTCACATATGAATACAATGAATTAATGTCATTTTCACTAATATTGCCCTATCCCATTCTACCTTCTTCTCCCACTAAAATCCTTGTTCTTTCCAGTCAGTCTCCTTCCCACTCTCATGTTTTTGGTTGGTCGTCGTTGTTTATATGTGGCCCACTGAGTGTCATCTGTGTTGCCTGTATTAGCATGTGCCTGAACACTTGCTGGATCAGGGATGATACATCAGTGGGTATACCACTGAGGAAAACATCTCCCCTTTCCACAGCCAGAATTAACCCTCAATCATGTCTCGGGAATGTGTGGTGCCTCGTGGACCATCCCTCTTCCAAGAAGAAGTCTTGTGCAGGTCTTGGAAAGTAACCACAGCAGTGACTTCCGGTGCAGCAGCCTTGTCATCTTCAGAGGACACTATCTGGCAGCAACCCTCCTCATCCTCTTTGGTACTTACCTTTGTCACCCCCTCTTCTATGATGCTCTGTAAGCCTTGGAATGTAAGAAGATTTCAATGTCATATTTAGGGATGAGCACTTCAAGTCACTTATTCTCTGTCCTTTGGTCAGTTGTGATTCTGTATATTAAATGCCTTCCATTGCAAATGGATGCTTCTTGGTTAAGGGGTGAGAGATGCTCTTATCAATAGGCACAATTATAAATGTTTAGGTGGCAGTTTAATATCATGTCAAATAGCAAAGCAAAAGTATTTTATACTTCCAGGGCCTATGGTCTTTCCAATTCCCTGATTCTTGGCCTGATTTACAGTACCAAGTATCCATTCCCTTTGGAGAAACAGGTCTTAAATCCAATCAGAACGTAGTTGGTTACCCTCATGACATTCATGCCATTATCGCACCTGTGGTCACCTCTTGATAAAGTAGCTTAAGGCCAGCGAGAACAAGGAGAGAGCAGCCAGAAGCACATAGCTAGAAAAGGAAAAAGCTGATGAGCCTCCATCGTGCGCCCACATGTCTGGAGAGCCAGAAGAAGAGAGAGTAATGGGTGGAGTCACAATCTTTTATAGTCCATGCATTGCTGAGGAGTGGTCCAGAGTTACTGGGAAAGTGAGGTAAAGATGAAGGGTGGTGGTTGTGGGTCTTACAATACTGGGCCATTCTCAACTGTATTAGCTGGCAATTGAAATTAAGTTACTCCCTCATTTTTATGCCAAATGAGGTCAGAAACCCTCCTTATCAAGGTCAGTGGTCAGCTCTGGTGTCTCTCTTGCCTCTGATCTTCCTGCCAATGCCCTAATAATGTGTCTGCTTTCTTCATTAGCATCTGAAAGCTGAGGACTTTTCTCACCTGCATTAAACTCCAGAAATGTTTTGTACTCTACATGGCACATAAGTGATCAAAGAAAGTCAACAAAACTGAGTGGCCTGTGGTTTCCAGAGAGAGAAGGAATGTAAACAGCTGGGATGACCAGCAAGAGCCTCCCAGAGGGGAAATCGCCTTAGACAAGCCGAGTAAAATGCATTCTAGGCTGGGGAAAGGGAATACGCTGAGGCGCTCGAGGAGGCGGGCTCATTTCTATTAGTGAGCAAACATGGCTATGAATACCAAGTGCTTTGGAGTCTTTTTTTTTTAAGACATATTCCCTAAATCCACACTCTGTGGGTCATGTATACCCCCTATCTGGGGCCATCACTTCCCCGGATGTTAATGAGTGCTTCCAGCATTGATCACGGGGAGAGACCCCCACAGCTTTATAAAACATGCAGATGACTGGTTTTTAACGAATGCAAAATGTCAAACAAAAGCAGCCTAACAGGCCGGTTACTCATGCATAATAAAGTTCCCAGGGTTAAAAAAAAAAGCAGCAAATAAATAGGGAAAAAAATACCTTGACTGGAACCATTCCTAATAGGCAACGGACAATTGGGAACAGCAGGGGTTTGCAGGGACATGGGAGCAAATATCAAATACATTTGGAAGATGTCACAGACAGCAAGATCAAGGTGGCACCAAAAGGCCCCCTGGCTTTTGTTTTTGTTAGGGCAGAGGGCCTCATCCCTCCCCTCAGAAAGCACAAGGTTAAGCTTTTATGTGTTTGGTTTTTGGTTTATTTTTGTTTAGTAGGCCCAGGGCAAAAGATAAATATGTTAGATATAAGAAGGAGAAGAAGAAAGCAATAGTTGAAATGGAAGTATTTAAACAGGATTTCCGTGTGACTCTTTTTGAGCTAGACACTATTGCACTCTGCCTCCCTCACATACAGACCAGATTTAACTGGACCTCGTGTCTCATACAAACTCAACTTTACGTTTTTCTTAGTATTTCCAAATGCAGTCGGTGTGCAGTGTCTCTGCCTGTGCCCGGGTAGGTGTGCACAGTGAAGAGAACAGTCGGTTAGATGTAAACGGCTTCTGTAACCTTGTTTGGCATGCCTCCCTTTTTAATATGCAAAGCCTCAATCCCTGAGTACGGCCTGGGCCTTCCTCTCCCCTGGTCTGCTAGACCTGCTTTGCACTCAGATGGTGCTGGCCTGTGATCGCCGAAGCACCGGGTGGGCCGCCACCCCAACCCCCATGTACAACCCTTCCACACCGGCTTAATGATGCTTGGAATCCCTTTGTCAGGAAACACCGTCTTTCTTTCCACACTGAGAAATGAGCCTGAAGTTGCGCACTCTCTGGGGAGGGGAGCCCCTCAACCTCATAGTGGCTTGGAGGTGACAGTGGGTATCTTGAGTCTTTCTGACAGCTGCCTTCGTTAGAGTAGTGTCTCTCACTCACTTTACCAAGGGAAAGGAGAGGCCATTTGGCTGGTTGGCTAAATTCTACAAAGGCTGTAACGGTAGTCCGTGTCCGCCAGGATTACATGTGGTCTTCCAGCTGCCTGCCGATGTAAGACTGTACCTCACCATACACTCACATTTGCTTTTAACAGGCAACAGTGTTTGTAGTGGACACCATGACTTGATGCTCTTTACGAGACAGACATGTCTGCCATCCACCTGTCAGATGGCTTTCCACCATCACTCGCCAGGCATGGGTCTAGGTCATAGATACCTGTCATGGCTAAGACTGGGCTCCCTCCTGGGTAGAGGGAAGGAGCTACAGCTAGTGTCTGGGTAATAGAAAATATAAAAGCCCAAGATGGTGATATGTGTGGGATAAGCTTTGGCCTTCCTTCACTGGCTTGCCCTGCCTGCCCATCTCTCACCACCCTGCCTTCCTCTAGTACCTCCAGAATACTGTCACGGCAGCCTCCCAAAGGCTCCTCTCCACTCCAAGGGTTGATTTGCCACCTGAGTGGCCACAAGCCTCAGAATTCAACTGTAAAGCAGGGCCTTGGTGCTGGGCATATCACTGCTTTGACTGGCTGGCATAATGAAGCTGTGGCTGCTGGTCCGTGGAGTGTGATTGGCTCAGGATCCTGGGGCAGTGCAGCACGTGCAGTGGGAGTCAGCCGTGAGTTGGTCTGGGGTTCCCATGGAAAGGGACAGACAGACTGAAGTAACATCTGATGGCGAGGGGCGGGAGAAGAGTTACAGTACTGAAATGGTGCCAGGCGCCATTGAGCCACTGAGGAGAGAGGAAGGCGGGGTCAAGGTGCCCAACCCCAAGCAAAGTGTAAACTAGAGAACTGGAGAGCCTTCCTCACAGCAGGAAGGAATTCACAAACTCAGCCTCCTGTCTGCCAGGAAGGGGAGAGCAAACAGCCTGTTTCACTGGTAGGTGTTGAATGGGGGTTGAGGATGTAACTTTGAACCCAATCTGATGTCTGTAGTCGCTCTTCTGACCAAAAGGATGGAAGGTTTAGAGGACAAATCCCAGCAGCCCATGGTCGGTGCAGGATGTAATAGGCAATTCAGCCTCCAGGACCGAGCTGTGGTTCTCAGCCTGAGAACACTCTGGGAGAACCAAGAAACCAAAGATGTATACAGGCATCATTACCGCTTTCATGATGATGAAGGAAAATACTTTTCAAATAAATGAGGGGCTGGTAAACAAGTCACCTGCAAATGTGCTTATTAGACAACTGAGATAATTTTTTAAAAAAATTAGTTGAAAGGAATATCTGTATATTAGCATCCTTGCAAAATGGAGAGACTATGGGGAATGTGTGCAAAGTATTATACAACAATAACCAGAATGGGGCCCAGGTCTACCCTGGACGTAAAAGCACTGTCTCTAACCTTCCAGAGGCTACTCCTTCCCTTCCTGACCCTGTAAGAGAATCTGGCAGATGTCCAGTGTGATCCCACGTTAGGAGGACCACACGAGTCATTGTTTCCAGTGACAATGGGTCACAGGACAGAAGAGCAAGGCTCCCTCTCCCTGCAAATGGCAAAGTGCTCATGTGACCTGGCCAAACCCCTTAAGAGATAATATCAGATTTCTTGGAGTATTAATAAAAAAAATAGAGGGAGCCCTGGGCTCACGGATGGACAGCAATACGTGCGGACACCTGATGGCAACTTCTGGTCTCTGCACATATATACACAGGTGTGTGCGCCTTGACCTGCATGCATACACCCTCGCCCCCACCTCAAAATAAATAAGGAGAAGTTAAGGTTGGAGCAATACCTCAGAGCTTGCTACACAAACTAAAGGCCCAGAGTTCAGATCTCCATATTCCACAAAAAATGCTAGGTAAGCATGATGTCCCGCCTGAAATTCCAGCTTTATAAGTGGAGACTAGCCCTATTGGCAAGCTCTGAGCTTCATTAGAGACTTCAAGAAGGTAGAAGGTTATTGTGGCAAAGTCCCAGTGTTCCCCCCCACACACACACGCACGCGAGCACACGTCCCATACATGCAAACACACATTCACACATGCACAAACACACATACATACATACTCGTGACAGCAGAAAAAGAAAAGAATAAGTGAATTTTGTAACTGTGGGCTGGCTTTAATTTTTTTAACCCATCTGACACCCCTGGGAGGTGGGTGGGTTACCCGTAAAGCTGTGTCCTGCTGAAGAGGTAAGGAGAGGCAGAGACACGTATGTTTTTCTCAAGCCCATAGAACAAGATGGTGTGGCCTCTGTGCCTGACCAGCCCACCCCACTCACATTCTTTCTCTCTCTCTCTCTCTCTCTGTCCAACCCCTGCCGTCCCGCCTCTCTCTGTCTCACTGGCTGCACTGTCAGTTCAAGCCCAGGCCATCAATCAACTTCACGCCACAGACTCCTTCTGCTGGCCTCAGCTCCTCCCGCAGGGGGTAATGGGCATTTTCTGTTGAACTGGTGTATTTGACACTCACCCCACGGCTCTTCTGTATCTCTGGCTACCAGTTCAGCGCCTTGCTCCCTGCCCTGAGAAAGATCTTTGTGCGGACTCTGACTGAAACCAGAAGCCATCAGAGGTGTCTCACACCTTCACACCTGCTTCTTCGGGGTTCACTCCGCCATCTTACTTTCTCTCCAGTCTTGGTAGAGGCCTGCCTCCTCACACCCTCGCTTTCCTGTCATTCACTGTCATTCACCTTCCTCCCACCTGGTGCCTCACGAGTCCCCCTCATTCTGCAAAACCATTTCTCTGGCCTTTGTTTTTTCCAAGCATTATTCTTAGTAATCTATATAACTTTTTTCCTTTATAGTTCTTTTGTATTTTAATCTTGTACCCCTATTGTGCCTAGCCTTGCTGGTTAGCAGATTTAAACATTAACTTTTTTGATTAGCTTTTTCTTTTTTTTCAAGCTGAGCAGCAGGTGGACAAGGTCTAATTAGATTTTTAAATTTTTTTTTCTTTTTCTTCTCCCCTTAACCCCGAATCCCATTCCCCCTCCTTTTCCCCTTACATTCCTTCATCTCCCCTGTCACACTCCCTCCTATTTTTACTTGTGTGGCCCATTGTGCTTCCTCTAGTTTGTCTTTTGATGTCATACACCTGATGCAAGTATCATAGATCAGTGGGCACACCACTGAGGATAGCATCTTCCTTTTCTTCCCCATAAATATTAATTCTCATGAGTTTTTCAGGGAGGTGTAGCACTTCTTGAGATCTTTCCCCTATCCTGGTGAGATGTTGATAGGACAATTCCCATGCAGTTCTTGTTATGTCCAGAAGAGAGTGTCTGGCCCAACTCTAGCCCACTTGCAATCTTACTGTCCCCCCTTCCTTGATGTTCCCTGAGACTTGGGGTGGGATGCGATGGGCCAGACAGTCCACAATTACTTATTTTCTGCAATTTAGTCGACTCTGTTTTTCTTTAGTTTTCTTCAAACTTCTGTTGACGAAGAAAGCTTTGATCTCTGGCCTTTGTTGGTACGCGTCTTCTTCCAGCAGCCCATCCCTCTGTGCCATACATTGGAAAACTTTTTTAAACACTGGAAGCCACACCTGAATCACTTAAGGAGTGTGATGTTCTTGACTGACACTTTGATTAACTTAAGAAAAACCTTGAAGATTAGTAAAGCACACCTTGGATTCCTCTGTGCAGCCATTTTCAGAGTCAGTTAAAATCATGAAGATGGGTTCAAAATCTGAACAGAGGGCTAGAGAGATAGTTCAGAGGTTAACCCTCTGCCTCGCAAGCAGAAGGTCCTGAGATTGGATCCAAGATCCCACATAAAAGTGCTCCGAGGAAAGGATGGCAGCCCCACTTCCCACCCTAGTGGGCGGAGCCTGGGAAACCCCAGAGCAAAGCAAAAAAGAGGTAGAAGCAATCCAGGATGATTCCCAAAATCATCTTTGGTCCTCCACAGGGACATACAGTGCTCTGATACACACACACAAACACACACACACACACACACACACACACATCTATATAAAACAACTTAAAAATTTTTTAAAATCTGAATAGACCATTGAAAGGTGGTGGAACTCTGGAAGGTAGCATCTAGTTGGAAGAAGCAGGTCACTGAGAACATGTCTTTGAAGGGTTATATCTTGCCTTGTTCCCTTCTTGACCCTTTGTGTGCATCCCCTGTCACGTGCTTCTACCATCATGATGTTCTGTCCAAGTGCATGGAGGCAAGTAATCGTGCATTAGACCCTCTGAAACCATGAGCTAAAATAATTATCCACTTTAAGTGTGCTTTGTCACAGATGCAAAAGTAGTTACTATAGCACTTTTGTTCAAGATAACAAGTTCCCAGATTCCATTTAAGATTTCGGCTGGCCTGTGATGGTATGTGGATCTGTATTCACAATGGGTTCCTTGTACACTCAGACAAGAAGTTCTAACCATTCCTAAGTATAGCCCCTAAGTGCCACAGAGTCTCACATTCACTGAATGATCAAGGGATAAAGATGACACTATTCTCAACAGATATGGTAGATGAGACAGCAAGTTAGAAGTGGGTGTCAGAGGTCCAAAACGGCAGCTGGAAGGCCAGTACTCAGCAGGTGAATGCCAGTGGAAAAAAAGAGGTCTTGTGTCAATTTTAAAATGAATAAAACCTTAAGTAAATAAAAATATGCCATGCTTTGCGTCCAAACCCCTCACCAGCTTCAGAGCAGCAGTCAGAAAGCACATAAGAGGTGTAGCAGGGTGGTACATTAGTAGAGGCAGCAACTTCCAGTGAGGGGAGCTTAGAAGCTTCCAGAAACTGCCTGCTGTGCTCAGCTGTTCGTGCGCATTATGTGTGTTTCAAAGAGAAGTTCCACATCCTGGGTGATTTGAAACACCCAAAGTCTATTCTTGTGCTTGCAAGCAGGGTGCGTGAAGCCAAGGGCCTCGCCCCTTGCAGCTGCTGGGAGTCCTAGGCACTGCTGGGCTGACCGCGTTGTCCAGTCTCTGCTTCCATCTTCAAACGCTTGCCTTTCCTCTCTTTATGGCTGTGTTCACATTTGGTCTTCTATTGTGAAAACGCTAACCATTTGGAGGTTCCAAGCTTGAGGCATCCATTACTGCAGACTTCACTGTAATTGAATGAAATGCTACTGCACTGACCGCATTTTAAATCAGATTATAGTCATAGGTGATTTAAACATATCTTGGGGGAGGGGGGACCTACTTCAATTCCAAGAGGATGCTTACTGAAGTGTGTGTGTGTGTGTGTGTGTGTGTGTGTGTGTGTGTGTGCGCGCACGCGCGCGTGTGGTGTCAAGTGTCTTTCTGATTTGCTTTCTACCTTATTTTTTGAGATAGGCTCTCTCACTGAACTTGGAGCACATCAATTTAACTAGACTAGGTGGCCAGCGAACTCCAGGGATGTCCCTGTTTCTTTTTTTTTTTTAATTTTTTTATTATTATTTATTCAATTGTGCGTGTGTGTGTATGTATGTGCGTGCGCATGTGTGTATGTGTGTGTGTAGAACCACAGACGAATCGGGAACCACCATGGACGCCTCCACCTCCTTCTGCCCCAGGATTCACAGGCTCCGCCCTACCAGGACCAGAAGCGCAGGCCGCCCCCGCTTCCACCTGGCATCTATACGTGGGATCTGGGATCCGAACTCAGGACCTTCTGCCTGCAAGGCAGAGGCTTAACCCCTGAGCCACCTCTCCAGCCCTGGATGTCCCTGTTTCTGATTCCCCAGTACAGCAATCACAGAAGCACAGTGCTGGGCCTGGCTTTGATGTGTCTATTGAGAATCCAAACTCAGATCCTCATGTTTACCCAGTACTTTCCTCCTCTACTACTTCACGGACTGGAGCCATCACCCTAGCGCCTCACCATATTTTATAATTGAGGTTTCATTGTTGTATAGCCATATTCATTAACTTACATATTGTGTGTAGATGTTTACTCTCATAATAAAACCAGACAAAGACATTGGTAAGACAGGAAGACTGAAGACAAATCCTCTCATGATGCCAAAGACAAATCAAAACAAAAAAGATACTTGTGTGCTCATGTCTGTTGCTGATCTATTCACAATAGCTGAGACATGGACTCGAGCTATACTTCCATCAATGGAGGTATCTGATTTAGCTTGTCATCTCTGGGATGAAAAGAGAGGACTCTTAGTGCATGTGTGAGTGGGCAGTGTAAACGTGAGTGTGCATATGTGGATGCACATGTATATATATGTGTGGACACTGTATGCGTATCATCAACTTCTCCTTATTCTTACCTCTTTTCCTTCTTGGAAAGCAAAAACTATATTTTCTCCATCTATTTTTCCCCTACTCAGTAGAGTTCTCAGTAGAGCATTTTGTTCAGAGTGAACATTTGCTCTACATCTGATGACAATTTGCTGATTCCAAAAGAATTTACAACATAGCAGTCATCCTACCTATATTGGTTTAGCTCTATTTAATTTTAAGTGTCTTTGCATGAGTGATAATTAATTGTTCATTTTTAGTACATTATGCATTTCTAAGTGCTTCTAAATGCACATTAGTTAATACATAAATAGGTAAGCTTTTTTTTTTTTGCTTCTTGCAGGGAAATGGTAAGATGATGTACTTAGTGGAGAACAGATCTCACTAAGTAGAGAGTGCTGCATTTGAAACAGTTTATTGCTAACGAAGAGCAGGAGTAAGACAGAGGTGAACTCAATTCAAGCCTGTCACCCGCTGCTCAGCAATCTCCACAAATTCTCCAAACTCTGTCTCAATCTCATCACCCATGAAATGGCAAGATCAGACCTCGTTCCCAGGGTTGCTTGTGAGAATCTGGAAGAAATCTAGACTTTGCGCTTTTTTGACCTCCCTCTCTTTCCCCTCATCTCCTTCCCTTAAATCTTCCTGGAACAGATAAGACTGAAACTTTTCTAAGAGTAGATGAAGGGCTGGAGAGATGGCTCAGGAGTTAAGTCTCTGCCTCACAAGCAGAAGATGCTGAGTTTGGATCTAAGGTCCCATGTAAAAATGCCAGGTGGAAAGGGTGGCAGCCTGTGCTTCCTGCCCTGGTGGGCAGAACCTGGGAAATACCAGAGTAAAGCAAAAAGGAGGTAGAAGCAATCCAGGATGATTCCCGAAGTCACTCTTGGTCCACCACAAGGACATACATTGCTCTCGCTCTCGCTCTCTCTCTCTCTCTCTCTCCCTCTGTGTGTGTGTGTGTGTGTGTGTGTGTGTGTGTGTGTGTGTGTGTGTGACACACACCCTACAGAGATGCTAAATAAATAGAGGGTTTTTTTTCTTGTTTTGGGTTTATTTTTAAGAGTGGAAGGAAACAGTGGCTTAGCATGCATTGCTCTTGTTTTTAGAATCCTCCACATTCTATTCTTTAGAAGTTTTAGCAAAATAGCAAAATACCAGGGACATATTCCTCTAAGAGTTCTCAAGTCCACACTCCCTCTACCCTGCCTGTCTGTCCCATAAGAGCTCTTAAAATGGAGTCACTTTGTCTGACTCCAAAGTACCTCTTGTGAAATGCAAGGGTTTGGTTTTGGTTTGGTTTTGATTTGTTTTGTGACAGAGTATTTCTGTATAACCACCTGGCCCCAGACTTCCTGTGTAAGCCATGTGGGCCTCATACTTGCAGTAATCTTCATGCCTCAGTTTCACAAGTACTGAGACTACTCCTAGCAAAGTCCACTTTAGTAAGAGACAAAAGATCACTTGGTAGACAACAAAGCCTTAAACACCAGACTGGGAGCTGCGTACACACCTGCTTACAATGAGGGAAGCGGAACATTCGACCAGCAGAAAGCTACAGGAAATGTGAACACAGTTTCCCCTTCCCTTCTCTCTCCAGCAGAAATTAAGCAACCTCCGTGAACCACGTGGCTTCAGGAGAGAATGCTAATGATGTCCCCGATGCCTCTTCATCTGATCAAACTTTATTGTCTGTGTCAGCCT
Organism: Typhlomys cinereus; assembly: GCA_023101885.1. Classification (NCBI taxonomy): domain Eukaryota; kingdom Metazoa; phylum Chordata; class Mammalia; order Rodentia; family Platacanthomyidae; genus Typhlomys; species Typhlomys cinereus. The sequence goes on along the minus strand of JALPQD010000283.1, from coordinate 1,684,445 downwards.
GCCAATTAAGGTATGGCTCTCCTATTGCACAAACTTCCTGAACCACCCTAAAGGTTAATTGAATCATGTACACGCAATGCTCCAGTGGACAGGAGGCCGCTGAACTCCTTTCAGATGGTAGATCTGCTGGGAGAATGAATAAAAAGACCAGAGTGATGGTTACGCAGCCCAGGCAGAGGCTTCCTGATAGAGAGGAAGTGTCTAGAGCCCAGCTGCTTCTGCCAGTGGTCACCTTTTCACGGCGTCCCTTGCACATGCTTGGGAGCTGCCTCCGTATCTGTTCTTCTCCATTTCCTGGTAAAGACAGAGTCTGTCAAAAATAGGTTTGTCCTATAAATAGTCTGACTCAGAAGACTAGCCTGCTCTTGACCCTAAAGCAAGACTGACAAAGATCTTCTTCTCCCAATGCACCTGAGGGAAATAAACACTGGGCTACCTATAGACAGTCTCTAAGGAACAGGGTGTTACAGTTTGCCTGCATGGTTGCTGATAAATCACCATCAAATGTCTTAAGGGAACAAGGAGTTTATTTTCTTACAATAGTCCGGCTACAGTCTGTAGTCCAACTTAACCGACGAGCATGCACCAACACTAGGGCCAAGGGAATTGGCCACATCTCTACATAACTTCTGAGAGAGGGATGATCCTTTCTTGCCAGACCAGTATGTCTGGCCAAGTGTACACAAGAATGCCGACTCTTTCAACCATCTCTCTGTATTTTATTCCAGGGCCTAATTCCCCCCTTCCCCTCCCCATGGGCTGGGTCTCCCCCATCAGCTAGATCTCCTGCAGGGTTGCTCTAGGCTTAACTATTAATTCTCTGCGAATATTCCCACAGCTCAAACCCTCAACTGTCAAGTTGACGCATGTGCCTAACTATGACACAGGGTTATCAGATTCTAGGCCTCCCTCAAGCTAGAAATTATAATCCAGGACCTTTGCTGAAGGACTAACAGGAATCATGGGTTCATGGGTAATTTGAGCTGGGCAGGTCCGTAGAGATCTTTCCTTGGGTCCCAAGCACAGGGAAGCATAGAATTGACGAAACCGTCATAAAATTCTAATCTGTTGAGGGAGTCCCGTGGGTAGTACTAAAGTCGCTGGAGCCCATTTCTGGCCATCCTCCATGCCAGGTCCAATATGAGGTACCAGACAGCCTCCAACTTGATGCCAGGCTTAGTCTCTACCAATATCTTTAGCAGCCATTTGCTTTTCTTATTTGGCTCAAAATTTCATTTTCAAGGTTCTTCCAGGGGAATGAAGCCCATTGGTCAACAGAACTAACTTCTCTTTCCATTTAGATAAGCCTTAAATTGTGGCTTTCTCCAAGAATACAGCTCACTTTTCCGGAGTGTGATAGGGAATATAGGCTTAGGGTTGGAGACTCATGAGATCGTAAGGATAGACTATCCCAGCCCCAACCAATGCTCAGCACAGTTCCCAGGCTTTGATAAATAATTAGTGAATGCATGCAAACAAAAGTGGATGGATGCATAAACACAGAGTTGAATATTTTTAATCGCTATCTTCTGATCTTTTATCCCTTGGAGTGGTGAGATTACCACCTAGAGAGCTGGTCTGGACAACTCTCCATCATCTCTGACTCCTAGAAAGTTCCCCTTACATTAAGACCAACTCTGTCAAAGGCTAATAATATGTGGGGTCCCAGTTCTGTTTTAAGTGAACATCTCTCTCCATCTCCCATATGGCAACTTCATTGTTAATTATTTTAAAGCAGTACTACATACACCAATCTTTTCCCAACAATTCATCTAATTGCATGACTACCTTATGAGATTATTACAAGTAATAAATGAAGTATCTATTAAGCACCTGGTATAGAGTAAGCAATCAGTAGAAGAGCAGGTGTTATTATTGTTATAAAGCCTTTGATCTCAACCGCTTCAACATTATCAGGGAAGTTTGGACCACAAAATGATTACATAGGTTTTATTAATAAATAAGCCAGCCTGAGCTATGTTCTCTATTCCCCATTGTGTATTATGAGTGCATAGAAGCAGAGAGAAGAGATGACTTATCATTAGCCAAAAATAACTTCATCCAGATGTTCAGTAAGACTGTCGGTCAATTAAAGATGCTGACCTTGAATGTGAATATTTGCTAACTACTTGATAGAAGGCTTATGTATAAGACAAGAAATGGGGCTGGAGTGGTGGCTCAGGGGTTAAGCCTCTGCCTTGCAGGCAGAAGGTCCTGAGTTCGGATCCTAGACCCCACGTATAGACGCTGGGTGGAAACGAGGGCGGCCTGCGTTTCTGGTCCTGGTAGGGCGGAGCCTGTGAATCCTGGGCAGAGTAAACAAGGAGGAAGTGGAGACGTCCATGGTGGTTCCCGAATTCGTCCGTGGTTCTACACACACACACACACACACATACACACACGCACACACATGCATGCATACACGCACAATTGAATAAATAATAAATGTAAAAAATATCTTTAAAAAAGACAAGAAATGTTGAAGAGTAATTGGCGACCATGGGCCAGACCATAATGGCAGCCTGCCTTGCTGTAGTTGATACATATAATAATAAGAATGATGCTATTGACTCTTACCTGAATGTGGTCAGTAGAGGACTTAAGTAGAATAGAACAAGGCTCTAACACAGTGCTGGCTCATCTTTAGGGAGACTATCATTCTGGCTTCTCTAGGACAACCTTAGTTACAACTTTAAGTCACCAAAAAAGTTCTGATTTAGAGGGTTGGTAATATCCTACACATTGTGAATACTCAATGCACTTCATTCAAAATCTGAATTACACTGCTTTACTATGTGACTTGACCAGCTAATTAATAAATGACTTTCCTTTCAGCCTTCATACATCCGCAGAACTTTCTGGGTGAAGATGCTAAACACACTAAAGCCAAACAAGATACACACTTTGCGGTTTCCACTAGGGACTCATCAGCATTCTGGATGCCAACAAGCTTTCCTTTTTCTGCTGAGAGATGGCTTCTTCTAACCACAGAAATGTAAAAATACTCCTTTGAATGCCTGTCCACCTTAAGTAATCAAGACACAGGCATGTACAATCCAGAAACTTCTGGACTACCTTAGCCTGCATCTCTCTCCTTCCTTTATCAGAACTTTCCATAGAGGATAGGGTATTTCTTCAGTACTGAGCATGCCTTGTTTCACATTCTGGGTTTTAGTTCCTACAAATGAGATTAATGATTAAACTCCACAGTAAATGCAGTTCCTTATACATGTTTTCCAGAGAACTGCTCAACAACAAACAATCAAAAAATCACCTGTTTATTAATTTGCTGGTCAAGTCATATAGTAAAGCACTGTAGTTCAGATTCTGAGTGAACTATATTGAGTATTCACAATGTATAGGATATTACCAACCCTCTAAGTCAGGACATTTTTGGTAACTTTTAAAGTTTTAACTAAGGTTGTCCTAGATAAGCCAGAATGTATAGTCTCCTTAAAGAAGGGCCAGTACTGTGTTAGAGCCTTGTACTATTTATTCTACTTAAGTCCTGTACTGACCACATTCAGGTAAGAGTCCATAGCGTCATTCTTACTCGGCACCTGAGAGAATGAGGTTTTCCGGAGGTTAATTAACTTGCCCTTCCAATCACACCACAGTTGGTCAGTTGTGGAGCTGGGATTCAGACGTGGATCTTCAATTCCAAGACTGCTACCTTTGCACTAACCTTTCTACCATTGAGTCCTCAGGACTTCTCCCCTCGCACATCTCCTTTGCTCCTCTGCTTCCTATTCCATTTAGCATAATATTAATGAAAAAATCCAAGACATGCATAAAAGTACGGAGATCATATGGAAGGCTCATGTGCTGCTACCTAGCTTGAGAGAAAAAAACATGACAAGTTCACTTGGGTATTGTCGTCCAATGCTCCCTCAAGAAAACAGACACTATCCTAGATTTCATTTTATAATTTGTACATGAGCTTTCGTATAAAGGAGTCACTGAATAGCTTTGAAGGTTTTTTTAAACCTCTATAAATGGCAGTATGCAAAACTGGGCATAGTGGCACATGCCTGTAACCTCAGTACGTTGGTGCTACGTTGTGAGCACCATGCCACTGTGGAACTCACTATACAGAGAGTCCTGGCCTTGAAACCAATTTGGCAATGCTGTCTCGTATAGTTCTCTGCTCTGCTCAAGTTCAAGTTAAGTGCTGGCTCTCTAATCTTTGGCATTGTATAGTATTCTGCTGTGCAATCTGTTTTTCTCTTGGCAAGTAAGAGTAATTCTAGGACTGAGGATGTGGCTGAACTGGTAGAGTGCTTGTCTGGCTCTAGATGCATGGGGCCCTGAGTCTGATTCCCCAAACTACATAAAGCCAGGCATGGTGGTGCATGCCTATAATCCCAAGAAGTGGAAGCAGGAATTAAGAAATTGAAGGTCATGTTCAACTACATAGAAAATTCAAGGTCAGCATGGGCTCCATGAGAATTGGTCTCAAAAAAAAAAAAAAAAACCAGAAATAAAACAAACAAAAATGTAATGCTAGTAAGTAATTTCAAATTAAAGAACCAGAAAGAGTAGTTCCGATTGCTTACTGACAAACAGTGCGATATGAGCCTCCTCGTATACCTGTCTCCTGCCTCATCTGCAAAAGGTTCCGTAGAGGGTGGACCCGAGACATGAGTTTCTGGATGTAGGTGTTTTCATGTATCCAGCTTTACTACACAATTGTTCTCCTGAGAGGCTTTGCAATTGACTGACTCCACCAGCAGTGTTTGTGAGTTAGGATTAATATCCCCACCAAACACTGAATTGACCAGACGTTCTTTTCTTTGTCATAACATCTTCAGTAATATTTTCACCTAGTGTCACACTGTGGTTTTACCTTTCAGTTCTCTGAGGCTCTGTGATTTCTATGCAGACAGTCTTCTTTCCCTTTTCATCATTTCACTCTTCTGTCCTTCCACAGCTCATCTTCTCTTCAAAAGGGTGCCTCCTAAACAGAGTCGTTATCTTTTCCTATCATCTCACTGTAAGTTCCAAGTCCCTTTGTGACTTAAGGGATATATTGCTAATTGATCTGGAGAAAGCCGCAAAAGATAACAGAAATAACAAGCCAGAGAGCCTTACAAATGGCCCCCAGTCTTACAAATTCTTTGCTTCCAAAACCTTCGCTTCTGAGCTTGGTTTGATGGTGCAGTCTTGTAATTTCTACTACTTGAGTGGCAGAAGCAATAAGACTACACATTCAAGGTTTGCCTGTGCTGCAAAGCATGTTCAAGCTCAGGCAACTTAATATAATCATGGCTCAAAACTAAACATGTAGCACGAGGGCTTAGAATATGTCTTGGTGAAAGAGGGTTTGGTTGGCGAATGTGAAATTGAATCCCCAGTACCACAAAAACAACGTGTTTTTTATACTGAGTATCATAGTTACATACAGATGGCAGATTGACAGTTGAGAGTTGGAGCTCTGGGTACATTTATAAAGAATTAGTGGTTGACTTAAATCCTAAACAGTCTTGCAAGATAGTCTAGTTGATGAAGGCTGACAGTGGAAATAGTTCCAGGGCAGGTGAATAAGATGAAGGGAGTTGGTTAAGGAAGTTGGCATCTTTCTGTAGACTTGGCCAGGTATGCTGGCCTGACAAGGGAGGATTGCCCCTCTCTCAGCAGTACTGTGGATTTGGTGCAGCTAGTCCCCTTGGCCCTCGGTGTTGGTGTGGGCTCTCCTGCCAAACTGGACAAGGAAAACTGTAACTGGATAATCATAAGCCAAAATAAGCTGCAAGGGAAGCTTTGAGAACAAGCAACTGTCATTCTTCCACCATTGCAGAAGTTGAGAGTGTTGTAGGGGAACAAAAGAGATCAAATTCAAACTGTCAATTTAGCAGCAAGTGCCTTTACCACTGAGATGTTTCACCACCCCTGGAAGTAACTTTATGCCAATAAATTCAACAACTTAGATGGGATGAACAAATTTTGAATGACACAAATGACAAAAACTGCTTGAAAAAGAAACAGAAAGTTCCAGAGTCCCATATCTTTTAATGAGATTAATTGGGAATTCTAAAAAAATAAAATAAAATAAAACTTTGACACGAAGAAAATGTCAGGCAGACGTAACACTATTTCTCCAAAATGCTTTCAGAGAATAAGGAGGAAGGGATATTTTGCAAATGAAGATGCCATTAACCCTGGCACCCAAACCAAAGGTAAAAATAGAAGAAAACCACGACCTCTCTCTCTTGAATATGGTCACAAAAGTTCCTAGCAGTGTTAGCAACTTGCACCCAGAAACATGAAAATGCTAATCCATACCAAGTCAAGAGTCTATGAGAAATGCAATGGTGAATTAATAACAAAAAATCAGTCAATATAATTGCCATATATAAAGCAAAGAAAAATGAATTATGTTTATCTAAGCAGACACAGGAACTGCATCTGACAAAATTAAAACCCACTCATGATGTCCAAAAGTGCTCAGAAATCAATAAAGGGTATTTGTGAAACATTTAGAGCTGAGATATTTAATAACTGGGTGTATGTTTTTCTCTTAATAGTGGAAGCATTATGATAATTTTCTTTCTCATCACTCTATTTAGCATCATCCATGGAGATATTAGATCTTGCAATAAGGCAAGAAAAAAAGCATAATGTATATATAATAGAATGGGATTTGTTAGTTTGGTGTTACAGTTTGCATGTTGCTGATAAGTAAATAAACAAGGGTTTATTTCAATTTATGCTTCTGGTACAGTTCATGTTCACCTTGGCAGGAGATCTCATCCCAACATCAGGACTTGAAGGACCATAGTATATCACAGAAATTGCTGAGAGAAGGACAAATATTCTCACCTACTAGATTATGAGTTTGCTGAAGTATGCCAAAATGCCAAAGCATTTTGACCACATGCCCAGAAAATGCTGCCACTACTATGGGCTGGATCTTCCTACATCAGCTAGAGAGCCTCCTGCAGGCTTGCTCGGGGTTTGATTTAACTACTAATTCTTCACGGGTGTGGCCAGAGCCTTGTCCTTCAGATGACAAGCTGGCATCCATAACTAACTGCCCCAACTGGCTTATGTGATATGGTCTGGGCAACCCAACAGTGACTGTCTTCACCTTTGAGAGGCTGAAAACTGCTCATGGCTCAGTCTCTTGGGATGCCTCAAAGATCAAAATCTTGCACTGGAGGATTCCTGGGGGACCACTATCTATCATAAGATACATATGCCCACTATGTGCAAGGCCTAAGAACTGGGTCCTGATGTCACAAAAAGATGGTAGTAGAGATGGCAGCGGCAGCAGCGACAGATAGAGGAACTCATTAGCCAAAGCTTTTTCCTCTGGCCTCCCTAAGCCTGAGCTGCTGTTGAAGGTACAGCCCACACTCAGGGTGGGTGGTCCCACTTCAGTTCATGTAATCAAGAAAATCCCTCACAGCTGTGAGCAGCAATGACTCTAATCTAGATGCCACCCCACAGACATGCCCAGAAGTTTGTTTCTTGGGTGATTCTAGAGCCTGTCAAAATCAATACTAACCATCACACGATCCATGGATATAGTCTACATCTTGACTGTGGTAGTAGTTACCTGGGGTGTTCGCCATCAAAGCTCACCATACTGGACACATGACTATATGTGTATTTTTTTCAAATTATATCTTACCACATTGATGTATAAAATACATTCTGGACTGGGGAGACGTCTCAGAGATTAAAGCTTTTGCCTCACTAACAAAAGGACCTGAGTTCAGATCCCCAGATCTTATGTAAAAATACTAAGTGGAAATGGCAGCAGTCTGCACTTAAGAAAGCAAAACTTAGGAAACCCTGAGCAAAGCAAATCCTCGAACCCTTGGGCCTACACACGCACACACACACACACACACACACTCAAGTACCTTTTTGTACATAGACATGTACACACAAACACACATGAAAAAATAATAAAAATACATTCTGTCCTTTTTCACTTAGAGTAGTCTAGACTAGCTAGATTTCTTTAGAATCGCAACTTCAAAACATGGCAATAGCTATGTATTTTGCATGCTTTGCCATGATAATCTATGTTAACTGTGATAATAATCTATCCACACATGGTTCTGAGAACAAGTATCTAAGTGCTTAGTGAAAATAAATTATTACTAAGTACTATAAGAAGACCACAAACAGGTGAATCCCTAATGTCAGGATTTAGATGTGACAAAAGATGTAGAAAATATAAGTCAAGAATTTTTGTAATTAGCTTTCAAAATGGCAATGCCCCTAATTCCTGCAAGCTAACCCTACTTGAACTGGAGCCCACTTGGAGCTTGAATTATGTCTTATATATTAAAGTAGCTTTGGGTTTGTCTTATTTTTTGGCCCCTCAGATCCATCTTTGTAATAAGTAGATTATGACCCATAGGACTTGAAGCAGGAAATTAAAGGGACTTGCTCAAGGTCACCAAGTCTAAAATCCATTGACTTGTCCAGAGAAGGTGACATGAGGAGGGACATGTGCTTGGGGTGTTATACATTCCCAGGCTCCCTTACCTTTGAAATGGCAATGGATCTGGTATTTTCCCTTGACCCTCAAAGGCCTTAGTGTAAGATGTTGTCTTACATACATTTGCAGGACAGTGTGGTCCTCTGGCCCCCTCGCATTATCTGGCCACGACAAACAGCTAGGGACAACGAAGGTCAGTGGACAGGTGAGTCAGTTTTTCTGACCTAGGCAGATGCTTCAGCTCCTGGCTGCCCAGAGGGAGCAGGAGGGGTGGAGTAATTAATTTCTATGCATATCATTGCCAGGATCGCTTACTGATCCCAGGCAGGGGATTAGAGATGTCACTTTGTAAATTGAGTCAAAGCCTTCACCTCCGTGCTTGGCTGGCAGTTTTACACAGCACCTGACATGGTAACAGGCCCAGGGTACGAAAAGGCAGCACACCCCTGGGTGATGGACAGGGGGAATTGGCCCAATAAATTGTTCCCTGTAAAAAGCCATGTTTCCCTCATTAAAAGGCAGTGAATTCTCTATTGCTTTTCATTAGCTCTGGTCTTGCTAGACATGAGGGTGTAATTGACAGTGTGGTTACAGGAGGTGGACCCAGAGGTGAAGAAGACAAAGAAGCTGAAAAGAGATTCTTATTTATTAAGGCAGAGGTGACAGGCGGCTGCTTAATAAGTTTGGGATGTGGGGGCCAAAAAGTGGGAGACCGCTCGGGTCCTCTGAGGTTTATTCCAAGGACATTTGTTCTGCTCAAAGAAAAAATAGCTGACTGGACCTACAGTGAGATGGGGCATTTCCAGAGGGCAGAGTCACACACCCACAGGTGAGGGGGACAGGTGGAGGCCATCTCCGGTGACCAACTTGGTAGGTGGGTCATGAGTCCATTAACCAGAGTCATGTCACAGACCAGACCACTAAGTAATCCTGGAAACTGGCGACACCTTCCTGAGCTTCTGTTTCTCCATCTGATAAATGGGAAGAAAGGGAGTGAGAATTCCTGTTTGGAAACACACTGGGGAATGGGTTTAAGTGCTAGGAACAGTGGCCTGAGGAGAGGGCTGGGTGGGAGGGTAGACCCAGGTGCAAGGCCAGAGTTCAGAACCCCGGCACCCAAGTAGAGGTGAGGCCTGTGTAGCAGCCCAATTGCAATCCTAGCTCTAAGGACATGCTGCGGGGGATTGTCCTAGTTATAGTAATAAATGGGGGAAAGTCTAGCCTAAAGGTAGGCAGCCCCATCCCTGGATTTGGGGTCCTGGACTGTATAAAATATTGAAAGTGAGGGGAGCGCTAGCAAGCATGTGTGCATTCACTCTTGCTTCCTTCTCTTGACTGTGGTTGCAACGTGACTGTTCTCTCAGGCTCTCTCTGCTGTGACTTCCCTGTCATGATGGACTATGGCCTGGAATCAGAAAGTGGAATAAACTCTTTCTCCTCTATGTTTGCTTCTTTATCAAGTACTTTGACACAGCAACAAGATAAGTAACTAAAACAGGGAGACATAATTAAATCTACTTGCTCAGCAAACCCTGTCTTACTGAGATGCTCTGTTAGCCACTTGAGGTGCTGGAGACACGACCCAGAGTGGTTTTGGTTTGGGGGACACAGAAGAGTGGCTGCATTGTTAGACAGACCTCATCTATCCCTGAAGGCCCTGTCTCTGGAGGAAGTGACTCTTGAATCTTGAATTGCAAGTAGACTGCAGCTTGGTAGAGACGTGTGGATAGCCCAGGATACTGGAAACCCAGGGGTAACCCACTGTGCTAACATTTCCCACAGCTGTGCGGTCTCCTGATATATGGGACATTATAGTGCCCAGACTGGGAAAGACCCAGGCAAACTGGGAAGAATTGTTCACTCTAAACAAGGGACACATCTGACTTCAGGAAGTTGAGACATGATGGTCAGTCAGAATAAAAAATGAAAGGGAAGTACAGTTAAAAAGAAAGCATGCTGGTAGCTGGTATATCTAAGACTTCAAGGAGAGTGTAGTGCTGGGCCTCTGACCATGGGAGGATTTGACTGACAGGGACAGAGGGTTCCTCAGTGGAAGAAGAAAGAGAATCCTGCTCATGAGGGACCTCGATAGGACAGACAGTGAAAACCCTATTAGCCAAGAGGGTCCAAGGCAAGCAGGTTTGCACAGGAACATGCCTGATATGGAGTGCCTCTGGGGAATCCTGACTCTGCAGACTGGGGGGATGCTCCCCTCTACTCCTGTTGGAGACAAGAATGAGTCTGGGGTCACAAGGTCATGAGTCCTAAACAAAGACTTTTTCTTCCCTTCCTCCCTCCAGTGCAGGCTTTTTTTAAGGAATTTTTTTCTGTGTGTACACAGGTGTGGGCATGCACAGATGTGTTCATATACGTAGTTTGTATGCAAGTATGGACACACGTGTGCTATAGTGAAAAGATCAGAAGACAACATGGCATGTCGTTCTTTGCCTTCCATCTTATTTTTAAAAAGGCCTCTTGCTTTGCCAGTGCATATGCTAGGCTGGCTGGTCCACGACTCCACCTCCCAGCGCACCATGGGAACGCCGGGATTGCAGATGCTGGCTAGTCATGTGACTATAAAAAATAAAGAATTTAATAGCCCTTTATTTGTTAAAGGAAAAAGGTGTAATCTGTAGCAGGCTGCGCTGGTAATCCCAGCATTGAGGAATCTTGTTCAGGAATACTGAATGGTTAAGGACATTCTAGGTTACATAGTAAGAGAAGGAGGGATGGAGAGAGGGAGGGAGGAAGAGAGGGAGGGAGGGAGGGAGGGAGGGAGGAAGGGAGGGAGGGAGGGAGGAAGGAAGAAAAAGGGAAGAAATGGTGGAGAGCGAGGGAAAAGGGGAAAAGAATAAAAATGAGGGAAGAAAAGGAAGGGAAAGGAGAAAGGGGAGAGGAAGGATTTGAACTCCAGTGCTCCTGCTTGCATGGCAAATATTTTTACCTCCTCAGCCCTCCCTGCTGACTTTCTTCATCCTTCCTTCTACCCTCTCCCCAGCAATGTGTGTTCAGTACATCCCAGGTCATGTTCTGAGGACCAAAAGAAGTGACCCTTATGCTCACAGAAGCTGCAGCTTAAAAGGAGGAGATGGACCTGAATTAAACATGTCTGCAAGCCACACGAGGTCACGGACAGATCACTGGCAGGAAGATGAGGACCAAGAGCCTTATGGGGAACGTAATGGCAGGGACATGACCAGCTGGCCAGAAAAGCCACATCTACTCGTTTAATAGACTTCCCCAGCAGGGCACAGAGAGAACATTCCTCAGTGAACAAGACTCAAAAACAAATGGGAGAACTATGTGAGGAGGAAGGTGAAGGAGAAAAACCCAGGTCCTACCTGTCCAGGAAACTAATTTTAGCACATCTAGCCCAAGGGTCCTTGAGTCAGAACACCCCACAATTATTGGAATTTTTTTCCCTCAACAATTAATTTGCCTTCTTCTCACTTAGCCGTCCAGATAATTGGGAGATCCAAAGAAACTGGATCAAAAGCCATTTCCCCATAATAAAGGACATGGTTGTCCCCGCCCATATTGGTTTTTGAGTTTTTTCAGCCTTCCTCCCTTTCTCTTCCCTTGTTCACGGAGAATTCGTCCAGCTGCCTGGCACTCTATGCCTTGTTGTCCTCAGAAATACGGGCAAAACGGGAGCCTTAAAACTAAATAGCATGGAGTGTCCAATAATTAATCTGATTTTATACCCATTGTTTAGTTAATATAACTTTAAGACGACGTTAAGAAGGCAGAACTGCGCGGCATAGCATGAAAATGAGCTGGAAGCTTTCCAAGCAGAGGCCAGGAATTAACAAATGGGTCAGATGTGCAGGGTGGTTCCGACGAGGACACTATCAAGAAGTCATGCTTCCTCGCTATGGTTCTGCACCAGGCACGTGAGCTCTTCATCTCTAGCGGTGGAATAGACAAAGCCTTCAACCAACCAGAGTGAAGCCAGGGTCAGCCGGACCTCTCCAGGAGGCTGGGTTAGAGCGTCTGTCCAACTGCCGGCTCCTTGCTGCCATCTGAGAGAACCTTCGGAACCAGCTCTGGACTGGTCTCTGCCCTTCCCAAGGCAAACTGGAATCTCTAGGCAGAAAGCAGCGCTGCCTCACTCAGCATGGAAGTGCTGCCTGTACCGGGCCCATTTGCCGCCCTCTTCCCATTGAAGTTTCTTGAGAGTATCCAAAAGCTTTCTACTCCTCCCCAGCTCAGCGTCTGCGTGCCTCTCCCCTGCCCCCAGGACTTCCTGGGAAAATGCCCACAGAGGGAGATTTTAACACCGCCCAGGCAGCCCAGTATTATAAGTTCCCTGAACCTTAATGTCCAGTCTCCCTCCTGTACCCTGCTGGGCTTATGTGTAACTGACAGGACGGCTAGCATTTGGCGCCACCCCATCCCAGCCCTGTCTCGGTTCACCTTGGCCTCCTCTTCTGGGCTTCCAGTCTGTCTCCTTTTCTTCTTTCCTGGCTTCTCTCACCTGCTGTGCACAACAGTGTGCTGTCAGAGATCTGACTGGGCCGCTTTTCCTGTACACACTCAACCTCAGCCTGGCAGGACAGCAATGCAGAGCTCTGTCTCCATAGTCCTGGCTGCTGGCTCCCTAGGGTGGCTCCTGTATAGGGCCTGGATCTAAGCCTTCAGGATCCTACTCCTGGCCAGCAGAGCTCGTTGCCCATGTGCCCTGTGGCATTGCCTATCACTCACTCCTGCATAAGCCACGCCCAACATCCCAACCTTCCTCAGGCTGTTCCCGTGCAACCAGTCCACGATACTGCCTCTTATGGATACTACCTGTGCCCAGGCTCCTCCCACAAAGTCTCCCAGTGAGGTGGAGGCTTCAAGGCCCCAGATTCTGATAGTCAAAACCAACAGGGCAATAATATTTTGTCAAAACAGTCTTTTCCAATGGCCAATTTCCATGTCATTGATTGATTATTGTATTGACCCAAGCTGATGGAAAACAGTCATAGAAAACAATTGGCCAATTGATTTTCATGTATTACAGTTAGAGAACAGCTGGAGGCTCCATTTTATTGGGGGGGTGTTGAGTGGTAAGGACTCACTGGCGGAAAGAATTAAAAGGAAGAAGAGAGTCCGTCAGTGTGAACTAAAAGAGGAGATCTAAAGGGCTTTATCTTTCCCGGTTAGACTGTGTTGCAGTCATTCTGCTGCTGTGAGACACACTCATACTCAAGCAATTTAAGAGGAAAAAGGGAGATTTATTTAGCTTATGGTTCCAGAGGGGAAATATAGTTCATTATGGTGGAGAGGGCATGGTAGGCAGCAGAAGCAGAGGGCGGCTTAAGTCATGTCCACCATTGGGAGGAGGGTGCTGGCAGGCACCTGATGATGTTAGGAGGCAGGCACAGGCCAGAGAGTCCCATAGCTCTTCTCTCTTGTGATTCCTTCTATCTGGTCTGTTACTGGGAGGTTCCATCCAGATTTGGGTTGATCTTTGTGTTGCAAAATATGTTGATCCAAATAATCTTTTCAAGTGGTCTGACAACTAATCTGTTAGTCAATCCCAGGTGTATCACAGTCTATATGTTTTTTTACACCTACAATGGAACTAATGTTATCGACTTGTATACCCATGTAAAACTAAAGGAACTTTCACGCAAATTATATATTATTGTCATTCACGTAAATGTGTACTGAATACCTTCTATATCCCAGGCAAGGCACTGGGCACCGTGTAGCAAGAATGAGTAAGACACAGCTGCTCAAAACCTTGCAACATGGAGGCAAGCCAGACACCTAAAGGGTTATTTGTTTGTAGTGCAATGACAGAGACAAGCGCAGGGCATCATGGGATCACACAGGAGGCAGTGGGCGCAGAGATGGTGAGGCAAAGCTTTCTGGAGGTGAGGGCACTCGAGCTGGGGCTGAAGAAAGAACATCTAGGGAAGAAGATGAAAACACTTTCAGAGAGGAGAAGATAAGCCCAGTGGACAAGGAGAGAGAACACACGGGAGGATAGCTTAGCGAGCCGTCAGAGAGGCTGGCAAGATGGTTCAGTAAGCGAAGGCAATTGCAGCCAAGCCTGATGACCTGAGTTTGATCCCCAGAATCTGCATGGTGGAAGCAGAGAAGCAGATCCCACAAGTTGTCTTCTGACTTCCACATGCTCAAGTGTTATACATGCTTCTATATACATACATGTATGCATACATACATAATACATACATACGTACATACATACATATATACCCACAAAATAAATAACTGTAAAAAGTTAAGAAACCAATTAGATTCCTCAGAACACATAGTAAAAGGCAAGAAAACAAATAGAAATGAGCCCAGAGACATGTGATGCTCCCTGTAGTGTAAATACTACTAGTGTTTCCCAAAGGTTCATGAGCTAGAAGCTTGCTCCTCAGTTGGGGTGGTGGTGGGGAGCCTTAGGCATACCCCCTAGCTTCCTGGCTTACTATGTGTGATATTCTCCCACCACGATGTCATCTGAGATGAGACTCTCACCAAAACCCAGCAATATTGGCACCATGCTCTTGAATCTCCAGGATAGTGAGCTAAATATATCTTTTTTCATTATGATGTGCCAATTCTCAGGGTATCTTGTATAGCAATACAAAGTCAAGACAGGATCTTAGCCACAAAGTAAAAAGCTGGAAATTTGCTTATTCCATGGAACATGGGAGATCCTTTCGTATTTTAAGCAGAAGAGCGATGCAGTCAAATATGGTATTAAAAAGTACACAGGGACTGGAAGATGGAGGGAAAGAGTGAAGGGTGGATGCAGACTGGTACCAGGCTGAGAGAATTCACACAAAGTAGAGAGCCGAGGGTCTGTTTAGGACTCAGAAGACAGCTTGGAGAGGCAGCTGGATGAGAAAGAAGAGAGTTCAGAAACTATTCAGGACATAGTAACAAAATCAACGCCTCTGTAGGCATCAGGATGCCAGAACATCTTTGAAATAGCAAGCGAAAAGGAAAGAAATCAGGCTTCAAAGACCAGCAGTAACCGATAGCCAACTTCCTCCCAGAACTAACAGAAGCCTGGATGGGAAAAATACATCCCATGTCCTAAACGAAAACAACTGCCAGCGCAAAATTCCAAAGCAGAGACCGAAAGGACTTGCTGCTTCCTGGTGGGAGTAGCTGGAGGCAGAGCAGCTTTCCTGCCAAGCACAAGGGGCCAGGCCCATGCAGAAGAGAAATCATTCTGTTGGCGGCACTGGAGTCTGCTGGGGAAATGAGAACTAGAAGGCCCAAGATTCCGGAAGGAAATTTTGAACGATGAACTGACTTCTGCAGCCAGCAGGATGGAAGAGTAACTACGCCAGTGGCTGCTGGCAGAGTCCAGACAAAGCAGCAGGGTTTGGAGTGGGAATGCAGGGCTTTGGCCTCCTGGACCCCTTTCCTCTTGGGCACAGCCCATGCCCAAAGCCCCCTGCATGGCCCTCTCTGCAGAGCACGTGGATGGCCTTAACTTCCTGGTTCCTGGGGTGATACCGGGGCCACTGCCTGGGGAGCATCTATGGAGAGGCTTCCCTGCCCTCTGTCTGGTTTCCTTCCCCTGGAGCTCAGGGCACAGCCTCAATCCTGGAACACCCTGCAGTGGACACAGTCACTGTACAATCAGAAGAGTCCAGGTTGGGGCAAAAGGAAGGGCTGAATGTAGACATGGGCCACACTTGGAAGGCTGCTTGTTAGGAAAACTCAGGTATTTGAAGCCCGTCCTCCTACTCCTTTGACAGCTTGATCCTGTGTGTCCAGTCTGTTTCTTCACTTGTTACTCTACTCTTCTTGCCTGGGGTATCCATCCCTAACTTCTCCTCCTCTGTGAATCTACTTAATATTTCTCCTGCAAACCTGACCTCCATGAGAAACCATTAGTATCACACATACACACTCGCGCATGCGCGCACACGCAAACACACACACACACACACACACGCACACACACACATGCGCACACACACACTGGCCAGAGCCCAGCCCTTTCAGCACCCACAGACCACCTACCCCTGGTCACAGGTTTTCTTGCAAGGGAGGCACTCAGCCCCTTCGTGAGCAGCTCCCAATTACCCCGGGACCAGACTATGTCTCTTTGAGGGCAGAGGGCAGCCTGAAGACAGCCAGTGCTTGGTGTTTGGCAGGGGAGTCAAGGCCACAGCAAACCCAGACTCTCAGTACTTGGGGCAGAGGCTTTGTCTTCCCTTTTGTTTCCCAGCTTCCAGCCATCTAGCTCACAGAAAGTAGATGTTGAATTAGTAAATGAAGCCATTTTTCTGGGTTTCATGATGAATGAATGGACTGGTTATGATCTTTTTCTTCCTCCTCCTTCGGGTCCTTCTTCTTTGTAGTAGCAATTGAAAAGAGGACTTGGACCTTGATTTTAGCTTCTTTAAGAGCCTAGTGCTGATTGGATGACGAGAAGACAAAGGTACTTATGCACAAACCAAAGGACCTAAGTTCCACCCCTGGAGCCCAAACAGTGAAAGGAGAGAACTGATTTCCAAAAGTTACATACACACACACATACACTCACACACATACACACACAGCATGTGTACACTTCTCTTTCTCTCCATCTTCCTCTTCTTTTCTTCTTCACCTCCTCTTTCTTCTCTTCCTCCTCCTCCTTCTTCTCCTCATCTTTTCTATCCTCTTTCTTTCCCATAAATAAGAGTTCATTTTGTCATTAAAAGAGTCTAAACCCTTCCTCTAAAATACACTCCAAAAGCACGTCTTCATTTGGCAAAAAAAGAAAGAAAAGAAAACCTTCGCGGGGATTTTTAAAGGCACTTAGGACACACTCACTTAGGGCTACACACACGCAAGTGGCTCTTCATACTCCGTGACTGATGGAGAGGAGTGAAAGTTGTTGACAGGACTGGCCCCCACGTGTGAAGGCACCTGAGGCAGCAGATTCTCTTCTCCAGAGATCATCGGAGGTGTGATCAATCATGGCAAGTTCAGGTTACATTGGGCATACTGGACAAATCACTAGATATTAGTTCCCAAGTGTGTGAGACCGAACACTCGCCCCCAAAGAGACACAGGTCCTAATTCCCGGAAACTGAGCATGACCAGACATGGCAAAATGAGTTTTGTGATTGTGAGTAAGAATGGTCCACCTTGCTGGTGATGAGGATTCATTTCCCACAAGCTTAGTATTCTCACCACACAAGGGTGCAGTTACGCGGGCGTATGTTCAATATGAATTTCACAGGGTAAGGTCAAGCCATTGGCAGAACTGAGTTTCTCCTGGAAACTTCAGGAGAATCTGTTTCCTTGCCTTAGTTTCTTTCTGGCTTCTAAAGGCCAATTGTTTTCTTTGGCCCTGGGTGCCTCCTTCAAAGTCAAGTTCTGCACTACTGCCATGCCTGAATTCTCCTCCTAATGCAGGTAACTTAACATGTATTGGGTAGCTAGTGCAGTGAGGAATATCTAATTCCCATCATCCATCCAGTCTTTATTTCGCTTCCCTAGCAGCTTTGGGACACCCATTAGCAATTTTCCCAGACTATAAAAGATTGTGTCTCCACCTATCACTCCCCTTCCTGCTCCCCCTTTCCCCCTCTCCCCCGCCTTATGCTCATGCCATGGCGCTCTGCCCTCTCCTAGCCATGTGCTCATGATGGCTCTTTCCCTGTTCTCTCTGATCTTAAACTGTCTCCTCTGCTGTAATGCTCTCTCATCTTACAGCTACGGCTTCCTCTTTGTCAACCTTGGACCAGGTGTCCAAAGTTACCTTTTCTCTCATTTTCAAAAAAAAAAAAATCTGTTTTAGCCTCTCAACATGTTCTGGTTTAGTCTTTGCCTCCAGAACACAAGCATTCAAGGAAGACAAACCTCTCCCACTTTTAAGGATCCTTATGATGACAGCGTGCCCATGAGGACAATGAAGTACGATTGCGAGCTTAATTCCCTTTTGCCATGTATCCTAACAAATCCTGGGAATCGGGACACAAGCATCTGGGCTGGGATTATTCTGCCTCTCCACAGCAGGAGTCACAAAGAAAAACATTCAAGATCCTCGAGAAGGAATGCATGCTGTAGATGTGGGGATAGCGTGATGATTCGTGTATACGGAAACCAGAGCTCCTGAAAGAGAGGTGTGAGATGGCCAATCGGGTAGTTAAGAGCCAAACTGACAAAGAGGTTTGAATGCCAGGATGGGGAAGGACTGTGTTGAACAAACAAGAGGGACCAGAGCATGCCTGTAGGGCAGCATGACTTACTAGTACTAGCAGCCTGAAGGCCTGAATGGGAACACTTAGATCTTTGAGTTTCTCTAGGAAGCAAAGGGGTGAATGTTCCCAGCCAGCGCAAGTGGTTCTGAGAATGACACAGGCCTTTATGGGACAGGTATAGGTAGGATTAATCTTTCTAAAACAGCAGGAAACAGAGGGAGGTGGAAAGAAAGCCGAAAGGGCAGGTGGAGAGCAGGATGGAATTTAACCCATTCACAACCTATTCCCCACCTTTTAATTCCCATTGAAGAGGCCTGATTCCATTTTGATAGCAAACATGCCCAGCACATGGTTCAGAAAGCTATAGAATTGAGAGCCATTAAATACTAAAAAGACAAGGTGAGAAACAATTTGCAAAATCTCCTCTTTTTATAGACTGCAGCGATTGAGAAAAATTGAGTAAATTCCCCAGCTGCCTCAACTGCAGTCTGTTTCAAGATTCCATCAATTTTTTACGGTACAATCAATATTTATGAATCCCCAAAGAAATGTCGCAGAGAGAAACCTAGTGCAACATTTTCTCAGCGGTTTGCAGAGATGTAACAAGGGGACCTAAATAACTTTTAAAATAATCTCAATGACAATCAAAGACATCTTCCATAGCCAATATGGTTTAATGTCGGTGTTTATATTAGTCTTGGCCTGCCTAGGACGGGGGTGGGGAAGGGAAAATGCCTGCTGCTTGATCTGCCCAGAAAATAACACTTGGCTCTAATATGTACACTTACAAATTCAAAGGAAGTGCTAGATTTAAAAGTCCCTGGATTTTTTTTAATACATTAAAATATCCTCCATTGCTTAAGCAATAGATTTTTTTAGTCAAATGGAAAAAAAAAGATTTCTGGGGGAAAAAATAGACAAACAAATCCACATTGCTTTAATGGCTACTTTAGGTTTAATATCTAAACTTATTTAAATAACTCTGAGCCCTCCTGCTGAGAAATATTGAAACTAATGGATTCCTTGGTGCACAATCTCCATTTAAATGTAGAGTTTAATTTCCCTTTCGGCTAAACCTGTGTGAAACTAGTCTCAAAATGTCCCTCTTAAAAAACAAGAAAACCCCATATAGAATATTTAGGAGGATTCCTTTATTTTATTTAAAATTGGTTTAGGGCATTAAAACTAAATAGCCAGCTACAAGTGAGCCCACAGACCCTGCAAGCCAATACCTGGAGTCCAAGGTGGGTGCTGGGTGCCCACTGTGCCCACGTGCATACCCGATCACATGCATGGCAGATCCTGGGTATACCACAGCCTGCACGTGCCTTCTGAGCACTGGCTTTGCCTCTGCAGACCCCACGTGGTGCATTTCCTTCCAGGAGCACTTGGCAGAACTTGCTGAGGCCTGAACTTCATCCCGCCCTACCCATAATGATGCTATGGAATTTCACCCCCTGAAGTTTCCTCTCTGTGGCTTTGATTTCTGGTTAGAGCACATTACCCCCAGGCAGAGTCCTACTTCTCTATGGCTGAGGGCCATTTTGCATACATGAATATGCAAAGAGGGCAGTGACTCTGAAATAGGAAACAAGATCTAGAAAGTTATCAGAACTGTCCTTTCCTTCTGCTTGGAAGGAAACCAGACCATGGTCAAAATGGGATGAAAACCCAGGCGAGCTGATTCCCAGGACTCCTTGCTCCCTAAGCCCAGGGCACATTGGCTGGGAAGAATGCCTTGTGCACCCCCGTGTTGAGCCACATTCTTGGCCACCCTTGCTGTGAGGATAGAAAGTACACATGTGAGTGCATCTCAAGCTTACCGTGTGAACTAAAGTATGATGGGTCTCGTGTAGCCACCCCAAGCAGTACAGGCATGGAATATGAGAATCTCTCCTATTCTCTCAGTTGTGTGGATAAAATGCAGGTAATAAAAGAGTGACTTGCATAGAACTTTCAGCAGCATCGCCACAGATCTACAGGTCGAATGTTTTCGCTGGCCTTGGTGGGGGATTTTTTTAATTTACTTTTTAGTAGTGCATACATGCATTTAGTAATGCATTTAGTAATGCATACATGCATTTAGTGGATTATTGACACTTTCACTTCCCAATCCCCAGCCATGTCCCCTCTCCCTTTCCTTTTATGACCCGTCATCTCCCCTGTCAAACTCCCTGCTATTTTGAAGTCTCTTCACTCGCGTGGCCTACTGTGTTTCATCTAGTTTGCCTTTGATGACATATGTCTGACATGATTCATGGTTTAGCAAATATTCTAGATCAGGAGATATACCATTGAGGAAAGCATCTTCCTTTACTTCCCTATCAGCATTAGTCCTTATAAGTCTCTCAGGGAGGCATGGAGTTTCTTGACATCATTATTCTTTCATTGTGGGATGATAGGACAGTTCTGGTGTAGTTCTTGTGCAAATATGTATCTGCCATGAAATCATGGATACCACAGCCCTATCATGTCCAGGAGATAATATCTGACTCACCACTAGCCCACTTAAGTCTCTTACGATCTTACCATTTTTAGCAATGGTCCCTGAGCCTTGGGGTGAGGGTAGATGTACTTTAGATGCCCTGTTTAGGCTCAAGCAGTCACTTATTTTCTGTATTTTTGTCTGTTGAGCTTTTCTGTAGTAAACTGGGGAATTCTTCCAGTCTCTGTTGAGTCCTTTGTAGGGAAGGGCCGGTGGTTGACTGGCACTGGCCTCAGCTGTAAACACTGGGATGATTCAGCAGTTTAGCTTTCTCCACAGGCCAAGCAGGATGGGGTGTCTGATGATGTCAGCTGGTTCAGGGCAGCAAGCAAATCTAAAGCCCACTTCAGCACCTCACTTGTCATCGCATCCCTGGTCACAGCTAGGGACACACCCAGTGTTTAGTTGTGCAGCCTGCTTCTTGTCCTGAACAAAAGTGCCATTGCTGTTCTAGGCAGAAGTGTGTGGCTATGGGGCATGGTCATACATTGGAAACACCATCACCATCTACCTACGGCTTATATACACCAAGTATATTTCATGTTGTCCCCTGACCAGTGCCACATCCCGTCCATTTATTTCTGTGACCTAGTAACCAGCTCAGTGCATGGCACAAGGGAAGTACACTGCTTGCTGCATGATGATGAGATGATCATTCTCATGACCCACAAGATTCTTTCTCCATGTTTCTCAGCCTTTCCTTGGTGTCACTAGGAGAAAAAGGGAGATTGGCCCACATAAAGGTGGAGACAAGTTTATCTGTGCCGTCTTCCCACCTTTTGTCCCTCTAACTTTCTGATTGTACTCCTGCTGTATCCTATGAAAACTCCCATTGCAGGATTCTGTTCCTGTCCAGCCACAGCTGACTTTCTCCTGTTCAAAATGATCAGTAGCTTTATCATGGAAATGCCGATTCTCTTGGTTAAATCAGAGGTTTGATTAAACACTGCTTATATGTGACTTCAAGGTTATCTTTGTACTTTGCAGTTTCATGGTCATACTCTACACTTCACCTATACAACTACACTCATACACACACATGTGCACATATACATTATACACATACATGCTATGTATACACATACTACACATCCACATATGCATGCACACATATTACACTATACTATACATACTGTATTACATACACAAACTACACATATTCACACTCACACACACACACTACACTATACATAAAAGTTACACACTATACACATACACACACATACAGTATATACTTCTTTCTCCCTGCACTGGCCACTCCTGACTCTCCCATAGCCAGACTTTTCCTATTTCTGCTTAGCTGTTAGAAGAGGAGTATCATCTTCTATTATCAGCCTCTAGATGATCCTCCATCTTCTCAGAGGGAAAGCTGGACTTTGTGCAGGACATTTACGACTAAAGGATGGCTGACCATGACACGCGTGGTCACTGTCATATGTGGCTTTAGGCTGTGCCCTGATGTGGGTCAGATTTGCTTTGGCACAGGTCAGGACATGGCCTGAAGCAAAAAGTGACCAGCAATAGGTGTGTGGGGGGCAGAAGGGGGAGACATCCTCACTTGTCATATGTTAGGCCAAGGCACCCCACACTGAAGGTGCCGACTGACCATGTAAATCCTCTGCCCAGGAACTCTGCTGCCTGATCAAAGCCAAGGTGGGACACAGACTTTGAGGGTTTTGTCTGATATTGAGCTGTTTTCTTACATTCTCTATAAGGTATGCTTTGAGCTGGAGAGATGCAAGCAGAACTTGAGTTCAGATCCCAGATCCCACATAAAAACGCTGCGGAAAGGACAGTGGTCTGCACTTGTGCTCTGGAAGGCAGAGCCTGGGAAATCACAGAACAAAGCCAAATGGAGGTGAAGCAATTCAGAACGATTCCCAAAGTCACACTTGAGCACACACTGCACACACAGGCATATATAGTGCCATCTAATACATACAGACACACAGACAGATGTGTGTGTGCATGCACACACACACACACACACACACACACACACACACACACAAACATACTCCACTTCTTCATCTTAGAAGAGTGGTATCGTGGAAGAACTTTGGGGATAAGGATGTCATGTTCTTCATATTCCAGTATAACTGGGCAATATGTCTACAATGCCGAAAACACTCATCTCTCCCCCAGTTGCTCTGGGAATCTGAGTTTAATAGAAGGAAAGTCCCTTCCAGCTAACCCCACCCACCCAGGCATGGTTTGATAGGTGCTTGTTAGTCTAAGACTATGCTTCTGTTGATTTGTTTGTAGTCATTTACATACGTGTGTAAGTGTGTGTGTGTGTGTGTGTGTGTGTGTGTGTGTGTGTGTGTGTGTGTGTGATTGTAGGGGCATGTATGTCACTGTACACATATAGAAGTCAGAACTACATCTTTATGGAGTCAGTTCTCTCCATCCACTTTTTAGTGGTTTCAGGGATTGAACGCGGGTCATTAGACCTGCACAACAAACACCGTCACCAGCTAAGCCCTTGACTATGCTTTTTAAACTAAATCCATTTTGTCAATGCCATAGATTAACTTACCATTGGTACTTATTTACTTATAGTCCACTAAGAGTTTGATGGGTACTTGGTTTTTGTTTCACATCATTGTAGCACCAAACTTCTCTCTTTCACCTTCTGCCTACGCAGTTGACCACAGTATGGCACAAGTCACTCAGAGGGTACCTGGAGCAAGGATGTGTGTGTGACCCATTATCCCTGACTATCTGGCCCTGAGTTAGAATCCCTGATGGTGCTACTACTTTCCAATACATGGGCCTGTGTTCGTGCTGTTGAAATGTTTCTTAATTAAGAATCTTTTTTTGATCTTATGCATAAATTAATCAAGGTAATTATTGTAGCATTATTATTATTACATTGTACTTATAGAGCACGTACCTCCAAGGTACTCAAAGTAGTTTATAGATTTTTTTAATCTAATGAACTCTGGTAGCCTCTAGGCAAGATGGAGAGCAGAGGGGGGATTATCAGAGTCACACTGTAGGTGGAGAAAATGGGTCAGGCCAGGAGTGAAGGCAGGTACAGGGTACTGCAAAATGACTCACTCACATGCACGCTCTTCTCTCTGTGGAGAGTGGAGGGGGCAGAGGGAGCGAGGCCACTGACATGTGGCAGGGGATTCTGTATCTACAGGAGCTCCATGGCATCTTGGGAGCCAGAGACCCTCCAGCAAGGATGGATTTAAAAACAAAACAAAACTGGAAATATCATATGCTCTCTGTCTCCATTATCTACCTGTTCTCGCAACTGACCAAGTCCACAGTCCAGCTGCTTGTTCCTGAAGCTGGAAGCACAGACCGTCATGAGGCAGGGGACAAACAAACCTGCTAGTCCGCAGCGCCAGCATCACCTCGCATTGGCAACATCCCATCCGTACCTTTCTCCCTGTGCGCTCCACGCATTTCAGAGAGGACTCAAGTGGTTATGGTGCAGCCCCTTGGTATTTCTTACCAAAGGATTGTTGTAAAATGCAGAACCCGACCTCCACCTAGCTCTCCTTACTTTCTGCCTGAAGATGTGATTGATTCTGCTTTCACACACTGCCCCATCACCCTCCACCAGTTGACAGTGGGTTCCTTCTAGAACTGAATCAAAGTAGGCTCTGCAGAACTGTGAGTTAACAAACCTCTTTTCTTTATAAAGTTATCCTCCTCAGATGTCTCATTATAGTGGTGAGAGCTGACTAACACAGTGTTGTTGAAAAGAAACAATGATCCACTATATTCAGGAAAGTGAGGATTGAGAAGCAGCTGATCTAGAAAGATGGAGACTCTACAAGAAGTCAATGAGGGACCACAGCCTCTGTGGAGCAAGTTGCAATGAAAAGACAAGGAAACTAGTGACAGCAGGGACTCTAGCCTTTTGTGAAGAAGAGGAACAGAGATGTTAGAGGACGAGGTGTTTCTTCACCGTGGCCTTGTGTATCAGCATCTCCAAGCAGCCTGTAAACTCCTGTAGGCAGAAGGTCAGTGATCTCTGAGTTGCTGGGGTCTAGTAATGTTTACTAATGTTCAATAACTCTCAGAAAATGTTTGCTGAACAAAGTACCAACTTAAGCATAGTCAGAGTTACTCACAAAAAAAGTAAAACTTAGTGAAGAAAAAAATAGTCAACAAGTTGTCTATATACAACATGACTCAGGTCCCAACTTTAGGATGTGCTTCAGGATTTATAGGCCTTTTTCCTTTTGTGTTAACAAGAAGAAAAAAAAAATGGAACTTTTCATCTAACACATGTATCTCTCTGTGTCATGGCCAAATGTGAATTAATGAAACCCAGAAGCTACTACCACTGGTGGACACATGCTATATATTAGCAGTTCTGAACTCTTAAGTTCTAATTTATCAGCTGAATTCAAGTCAATGTTTTGAGCTTGAACTGGAAATTCAACTATGCAACAAGATTTTTCTTTCTGTTCAGTTTCTTGTTTCCTGTCATTTGTGCAGTGATTTCTAAACTTTAGTTATTCACTCATTTAATGATTCTGTGGGGGGGGGCGGGGGGCACATGTTTCCCTGTGGAGGGCCAAGGGTGACTTCGGGAATCATCCTGGATTGCTTCTACCTCCTTCTTGCTTTGCTCTGAGATTTCCCAGACTCTGTCACCAGAGCCAGAAGTGAAGGCCGCCAATGTGCAATGAATAGCCATCTAGATAGAAATCAATGGGCATTTCTTTTTATACCTTTTTACCTAGTAGCAAGAAGCAGAAAAGGCACCATATGCTTCCTAGAAGGCTTCATGTCTCCCAGGCTAAGTGACAATTACTACTTTAGCTGTGTGACAAGTGCCACATTAAAGCCTTGGTATGTATTAACTGGATTAATCCTCTTAACACTTTTTGAAATGGGATTCTATCACTACCTTATTGTAACGGTTACTCTTAACTATTGCTATGAGAGAGCACCCAAAATCAATCAACTTAAGGGAGAAAGGGAGGTTTATTCAGCTTACGGTTCCAGAGGGAAGGTACAGTCTCTCAAAGCAGAGGCGGCATGGCTGGCTGGCTAAAGTTGGAGGAGGCTAAGTCACCGCAGACATCTTGGAAGCTGAGAGCTGCAGACTGCTTGCTGCAAAGGCAGACTTCTCCTGGAGGTAGGGTGGGACTAATCCACCTCAAGGCCCACCCCTTGTGACTGCCTTCCTCCAGCAAGGCTCCACCTCTCAAGGTGCCATGACCTTGCCAAACACATGAGACTGTGGGGGACACATTTCAAACCATGACACTCCACCCCTGGCCCCCACAGGCTCATTGCCATCTCATTATGCAAACCATACTCAGTCCAACTTTAAAAGTCTTCATAGACTACATCAGTCGTCCCAACACAGCCCAAAAGTCCAAAGTCCAAAGCCTCCTGTAAAATCAAAATACAAGTTACATATACTTCTGACATACAATGGCACAGAATAAACATCCCATTCCAAAAGGAAGGAACGGGGGCATATCCAGGAAAGATCAGTCCATAACAAGACCAAAAACCAGCAGGATAAACTCCAAATCTTGTAGCTCCAAGTCCAACAGGTGATGCTTCTTCCAGAGTAGGGTGCACATGAGTTATGCTTTTTATTTAGTGGCTCCTAGAAAACCACTCAGACTAAGGGGTACCCACATAGCAGACTTAGTGCACCTGTGTGGCTTTACTGAAGTACCTTCAGCTAGCTAAAATTGTAATTCAGTCTTGGGAAACCCAAAGATCAAGATGCTGGCAGGTTCAGTGTGGTGAGTGCTTGTTGCGCTGATGGCATTATCACCTTCATATGACAGAAACCAAGAGGGCAAGGGTGGAGGGATAAGCACTATGTTCTCATACGGTAGACAGGAGAAGACAGAACCCTTCCCCTGAAGCCTGGCTGTACGGCACTGGTCCATTCATGGTCTAGCCACTTCCTAAAGGCTCCACCTCCTAAAAATACATCAATGGGAATGAAGCGTCAACTGAGTTTAAAGGAGACCTTTCCATGTGGATGTTCAATATTGGCAGAACCACAGAGCTAGAGGGCCCTGAGGTTCGCCCAACAAAGGGTCTCATTTCCCTATCATTGCCTTTCGTTTGTCACTGACTGACTTTGAATGAAAGAGTGAATAAATGACTTAATAGTGAGCTGGAATGTGGTAACTCTCTGAAAAGCTAAGGATCAAGAATGTGGCTGAGGCTACTCGCCCCTCTCTTTATCATCTCAGCCCACCATGTGTCTTTTTCTTGTGTGTGCATGCGTGTGTGTGTGTGTGTGTGTGTGTGTGTGTGTGTGTGTATGAGAGAGAAGGAGAGAGAGAGAGCACTGTGTGTCCCTGTGGAGGATCAAGAGTGACTTCTGGAATCATCCTGAATTGCTTCTATCTCCTTTTTGTTTTGTTTTGGGATTTTCCAGACTTCACTCACCAGGGCCAAAAGTGTGGTTTGCTGCCATTTTGCCTAGCATTTTATGTGGGACCTGGGATTGGAACTCAGATCCTTCTGCTTTCAAGGCCGATCTTAACCCCTGACCCTTGAGCCATCTCTCCAACCCCCCCCCACACACACACTATATGTCTTTGAGCTCATGGTTGTTTTCTTTCCTGCTGTGCCTTTTTCCTCCGTAGATGTCCCTTAACCTGCTTAGCTACTGTCCCTATCTGCCTCTGCCAACAATTTTTCTTTCCACTTCATCCATCTGTTGATTCTCCAAAAATCAGAAATAGACCAGTCCTCCTTCAGTGATGCAAGAAGAAAGAGTGACCAAACACTGAGACAAGACACAAGTCCTGTCCACTGGCAAAACACTAGAATGTCTGTGCATTTATAGGAGAACCTACTCTTATTTATAGAATTTAGCTGGATTCATCATCATCATTCTTTAATTCAGTGATATGTCATTCCAAACATCAGGCATCACTATCTGACTAAATTCCAAAGAATTGCAATGCTATTCTAAAAGTGAGACCAGCTCCATTTACATTACTTGATGTATTAATATGATGGACGGCCCTTGGTCCATCCATGAATATGAAATGATGAATATGAAATCCAAGGACAGAAAGTAAAAGAGGTAATTTTTTAAGCTCTAAGATATATGGTTTTATTAAAGATTAGATTCCTAGGGATTCTTTAATACTCATTGTTTCCAAGGTATAAATTGAGCCTACATTTGGGGGTCTTACTCATCTGGCCCATCGAGGCTTAATTAACATTTCTGAGTGTTGACATTTCTAATCAAGATACTCTACTTCACTTAGAGCAAGGATGTGTTCTCTGAAAAGGAACCATTTGGGTCTGGGATCAGGGCTTTTCAAGGCAAATACAGGACAGTGAGTATCAGTGAGTTTAGGAAAGCAAGTCTTGAAGTCACTGCTTACCACTAGAGTCAATTGTCCTCGACTTCTGTGCCCGCTGACTCGCTGTGACTGTGACAGAGTCATACCTGATGTCTAAATATATAAATGTGCAAAGACAGTTAACTAGGACTTATTTGTGCTTTGGGAATTAAAAAAAAAGTAATTAACTGGTATTTTTAACGCTTTTTCTCTTCACAGGATGATCTAGTTAGAGGGCTCAGTGATAAGATCAGGGAATTTGGTACCTTTTGAAATAGTCCATCTTAAGTGGTTCCAAAGTTATCTTAATATGCTGCTCACTTATGCTTTGCTTCCTGGAGAAGCTAATGCAGGATAGAAGAGAACCAAGGACACGGGGTGGAGGTCACCTGGGCTCAAGAATGTATTTACAATGTTATTTCAGATTTAGAAATTTTTTTCTTTCCCATTGTGAAAACAATTAGATATTTTAAGAATGGAAATATCTCTAATTTCTTTAAACATCCAGTCCCAAGTGCTGTGTTTGGGTCTATGGGTCAGCCCCCATCATACGTTCAGGAGACGAAAAGCTTTGAGTAGCATGATGTTCACCAGCCTCTACTGTGCATCGTGTTGGACTTGGTGGCACATGACACCAAGCTTCCTGGCACTCAGGAAGTTGAGGCATGAGGATCTCAAGTTCAAGGCCAGCCTGGACTATATAGCAAGATTCTATCTCAATAAAATAAACTTGAACAAAAACAGAAAAAGTGTGAGCCCCCGAGATGGTGCTAATGATCCTACCTTGTGGCATTCACACTATGCCGTCCCCTCCCATAGTATAACAAAGTATGGGAACAGCAGAATAAAGCAGAAGGAGCGGGATGGCTCTTTTGAAATCAGCTTACAAAAGCGCTACACTTTCTTTCTCTCTCTTCTCTCACTCTCCTCTCATCCCCTGGTCCATTTTCTTTGGAGGAAACCAGATGGCATGAGAGACCCCCTTGGTAAGAATCCAAAGCCTGCTGCCACAGTCATCTGAGTGAACTTAGAAGCAGAGTTGAGTCCGACCAAGACTGGTGGCTACAGCACAGGCTAACACCCCAACCTCAAATTCACCAGAGGTCTAAACTGGGTTACTCCCGACTCTCCGAAGTTCTGTGCTATAATAAATGCTTGTGGTTGAAAGTGCTGGTGCATCGTGTGATACATGGTCTGCAAACAATTTACAGCATGAAAACAAAATTGAAGCACAAATATGTGACATGGGATCAGGTATGATTGGGTGGCCACTGTATGGCCTTTCTGTCCTCTAGTGATCCAAGTGATTGTTCCCATTCGACATCTATTTTTCCTTCCCTCAAAATTCCACTCAAGATGGGGCTTTCATGTAGCTTTTAAAAACGAGCCTCCTTGATTGTCACTAGCTTTCTTCATGAGCCTATTAGCATCTTGTTAGGGTTTGCAGCAACCAAACTCAGATGGCAGCTTTAGATGGGATACCTTAGAATATAGCTCTATAGACAAGAGAGGCCCTGGATCCCAGAGCACCTCTTACTTCTGAACACACTGTGGCTGCTCTCCTTCAGTTTTCCATGTACATTTTCTGAGGACTTATAATTGTTTGGGGCAACCAAGCATGGAAACCTTGTGCTGAAGAAGTATCACAACCCTGCCCACTGCCAGCTCCTGCTGTCTCAGGATACGTGAGGCCCTCCTCTGAAAAGATCAGGTATAATGATCTGAAACAAGAAAGTAGAATTTAACCAAATAAATGAATCACTCAGAGTTCGTGCAGGAAACAGAAATCATCCTATTTGTAGCCAGCAGAAAATGACAGGGTATGAAAAAGTGCTGGGGACAAGATTGGTGGAGAGTTCCACTGGTGCTCTCTGGGCTGGGTCTCAGGAAAGGCACTCAGCATCTTCAACAGTGCCCGGCTCACCAGCTGTGGTCAGAAGAATTCAAGAGGCCACAGTGAGGCAATTGAATATAGTACAGACCCCTCCACCTGAGACCCGGGCCTAAAAGATCATGGTTGTCTCTAAAGCTGACACCGAACCCCTTCAGAACTGGTACTTGGAGCTCTACTCTGCAGCCCAAAGTGTCTTTCCTCGCAGATGCCCTCAACATTCACCAAACCTTTAGGGAAATTGCCCTAATCTTGGTTCCATGTCTCAAACCTAACTCATGTAGGGTCATTCTCAGTCAAAGCCCCAACTGCCAGAGAATCTGAGAAATGTTGGTTTTTGGCTTTGGACTCTGAAACTCAGGAAGGTAAATCCCAAAGAAGTAAGACTCCATGCCAGATATGGATTCGCCATCTCCAGGCAAATAGTGAGCTTCTGGGCTATGCTCTCTTGCAGGTGTAACAGGAATCGGGGTGAGGCTCTGAGCCTCTCCTTCCTCGTTGCGGGTATAACCTTACAGGAATCTAGGTGTGTGCAAGGAGCATCCAGAACAGAGGTTAAAGTTGTCCTCTCTGTGGCAGGTGGCTAGGAGGCAGTTGGGGGACTCATTAGGGGATCCCACGTAAAGATGGATAAACTGAGTGTTATTTAATTATTTCTTTTTTGTTTTCTTCTCCTTTTGTTCCCAAACTTTAACAAAGTCTTGTCTAAATATTTGGGCTGAGTATAGCTAGAAGCAAAATTGACGCATGCAAACAATGTGGGGCAAAGCAGGAAAGGAGAATGTGTAGCAAGGATGATAGTGAAAGTTTCTCAAGAGGAGGTGAACCTCACAGCTTGACTGTCAGTTCAGGCTACTATTAACCAAAATGTCATATACGGCCTATAAACAATAAAATCTTTTTTCTTGCAGCTCCCATGGCTAGAAAGTCCAAGATCAAAGTGCCTGAAGCTTTGGCTTCTGGTTTCCTGGTTCACAGACTAGTGTCTTTGTACCGTGTACTCATGTGGTTGAATGGTGAACAGGATCCCTGGGATCTTTTTGGTAAGGGTATTGTTGTAGCTTCAATATCAAATGTCTCCACAGCTCATGCAATGGGGCTTGGTTGCCAATAAATGATTGGATCCAGAGAGCACTGACATCAGTAAATCAAACCATGAAGAAGTAAGGCCCAGCTGAAGGAAACAGGTCACAGGAGAGAGGTACCCTGAAAAGATGTACCTTGCTCTTTCTGCTTCCTGGCTGCCAAGAGGTAAGCTGTGTTATATACCACATGCTCCCACAATGATATTCAGTCTCACCTCATAGTAATGCAATCACTCAACCATGAGACCTCTGAAACCATGAGCCCAAATTAAATCTTTCTTTTTTTAAAATACTTTGTCTAGAATGTGAAGAAACACAGACACAAATCCGTTCACTAAAGGTTCCACTGTCATGACTGAATCACCCTCCAAAGGCCTCCTAGGAAGGCATCAATATTCATATCATAACATGGAAGTCACATTCTCTGCATTGAGATCTTTTCTCCACACTTATCTCATAGGACAGAGGCTCAGTTTCATGAATGGCAGCTAAAGTTCTTGACAAAAGACCACCATTCATATTCATTCCCTCACACCCATTCAAAGGTACAAAATCAAGCAAGTCTCTTAACCAACTCCTGGCCCTTACTACCTCAACCCTAATGTCATGAGCCGGGCTAATAGCACTCTCCAAGGTCTTTCTAGCCCTCAGATCCACAAATTCAGGCTCAGTGTTTATGACATAGAAATAACTAATTAAAAGACAGAAAAGAAGCTGTCTTTAATAATTTCAGTAATCCTGGGTTGAGGTGGGAGTTCCCTTGAAAACCAGATGAGCAAGGATAGTCAAAATAAAGTTGACAATCAAATCCAGCAGACAAACGTCCGTTTGACTGTGATTCCAGAATGGACAGCATCAACGCAGTCCGGGGAGAGACCTTGCGCTGAAGATGGTCTTAGGTGTCCATCCTGTGTCTGTCCATTGGCCCCTTTCCCCTGCCACATGAAAAAAAAATTAACCAACTAGCTCTTGTAAGGGGAGGACCCCATGCAAACTTACCAGCCATTCACACTGGAGTGGGGAGCTGGGATTCTTTGCCAGAAGGTATTGGAAGGGAGCTGTTCTCCATCGGAGCACCTTGGAAGTCACCAGGGGTTACACAACGGAAGGGATTATCATTGAAATAGAATTTCAACTGAGGTAGTGCAGTGCTCCATTCCACTATGATGAAATGTGTCATTAAATATAGAACTAGATCAAACACCTTCCCACTCAGGTCCTCTGGTACTGAATATCTAGGTGACAAGCTAAGTATCTGCGAAAGCTCGAAAAGTGTGAGGGGGGTGGTGGGAGCAAAAGCCCTCACTGGGGAGATGTACTTAACTAGACTTATAAATAGCCCGATCACGGCTTCCTTGATTAATTTGGGGAAAAGGAGGAAAAGTGTTTTTGCCAATTCATCAGATTCTGTGCTTTCAAAGCAGCTCCTAATGTAAATATTAGCATCCAAAATGAACAAATTGTCTCTGGTAATTAAATGCCCTAATTTACAGGTTCCATTAGCAGAGAGAACAGAGATAATTTTCCCCTTAAATTAACTTTTCTCCCCTTGTCGCTTACCCTGTCTGAAGGTTGCTGAGGGGCTGAGCCGGAGCTGCTGAGTTCAGAGGACTGCATTAGTCCTACGGTCGGAGCTTAGAAGAGCCAGTAGCTGTCACCTCAGTTAGGGTTGTGGGGTGAGCAGGACTCTGAGCAATGGTGGTATGGGGTCAAGGACTGAGGTTGGGGAGCAGGAGCCGCAGTGTCTCTATGAGATCCTCTTTCTGTGGTCCCTTAGAAACCCGCACAGGTGGAGGACACCAATGATCTGACTCAGCTGGCCCTGACCCGTCCATCATCCATCCTATTTGGCCTTCATATGCATCTCCCTTTCAGAATCTCTCTTATCCTCAGGATTTCCTGAAAGAGTCACAGGCTGTTCAGGATCGCTCCATGACGTGTGAGGTGGAAGCTGCAGAGGGCAAGACCTGGCACATCCACACAGACTTCAACACTAAGTGCAACCAAATAAATTAAACTTAAGTGCACAGCCGTCCCCTGCCAGATGTCGGGAAAGGTATCTGGGCAGATAAGTCTTGCTTTGTCTCTTAATTCACACCTGATCCCCCCCCCTTTTTTTTTACCTTATTTATTCAAATGACAGCCCTGGGACTCCTACTATGCCTTCACAGAGCTGGGACTAAAGAGAAGTGAGTGGAACACCCAGGGGAGAAGATGTAAGATGTGCACTTGGTATTTGCATGGCCCCAACAGTAAATTCCTGTTTAAATCTGCACCCCAGATACCTCACTAGCTTCAGGACAGCATCAAGGGCATGACAGTTTTCAGAAATCTTAGCCCCTTCCTTACTTGTACTTCCTCTGCTAGAAAAACTCAGCTGCTCTCCCAGATCTTCAGGGTCACAAAGACCTGAAAACCTCTGGCTGATCCCACTGCTGTTTGGGGGCAAAGAAACTAAAGCCCCAGGGGTTAAGGACTGACTGAGATGTATGAGGGATATTGTGAGGGCTTATGAATGGGCTCCATGGGCGGACTTCTTTCTCTTTAATAACCATCACTCAGTCTGAAGAAGACCTATATGAGGGAAGATTTCCCACTCTCTTCCCAGCCAAGGACAGACATCTTTAAGAAATATGGTATGTGTGTGTGTGTGTGTGCACGCGTGTGTACCAGAGGGCACTTGAGTGTGTATGTCTATAACGGTCCAAGAGTGACATAGGAATTATCCTGGATTGCCCTACCTTCTTAATACTTTGCTCTCGGGGTTTCCTAGGCTCCACCTTCCAGGGCCAGAATTGCGAGTGTCCGCCATTTCCACCAAGATATTTTAACATGGGCTCTGGAATCTGAACCCAGGTCCTTCTGTTTTCGAGGCAGAGACTTTAACCCTGACCAACCTCTCCAGCCCGAGAAGTATGGCTAGTAAAACTGATGAGGAGAAACAAGAAGACAGTCATCAGGGCCGTTGGCCTAGGTTCTAATGAAATCAGGTCGTCACATACTGAGAACCTGGCCTGCGCCTGAGCTGTTCTAAGGGTAGGGAAGCAGACGGGCACGAGCACATTGCTCGTTCTCAAGGCACTGATAGTGTAAGCAGAGGAACAGAGGCGCGTGGCGTGTCAGCTGACTGTGTGCTGTAAGCTGGGAGAGGCCAGGTTTGGGAGTGGGTGCTGGCAAGGGAGTTGCCATGGGGTTATCTGAGCAGGTGTATCCGTCATGAGAGGTTCCACCACGCCGGGGAACAAATGACCACCGATCTCAGCAACTCACACCGTGATCGGTTATATCTTCATCATTGCTCACTTGCTGTATGCGGACCAGCAGCACTTGGCTCCGTGGCATCTTCAGTCGGGACTTCTCTCCTTGGTGTGTCAAAGGAAAGAGGAGAACACGAGCTGATTCGAGCTTCAGCTCAGACGTGGTCTTTGCCATTTTTCTCACTATTCCACCCACGTGACCAACGCACTTAAGTCGGGAGGAGCAACTCTTCTCTGCAGAGGACAAAATATTTGTTTTTTTGTTCTTGTTTCCCACTATCAGATTTTCTTATGAAATTGAGCTGAACTTGATTTTAGTTTTGCTAAAAATCTCTTATTTGACAGTTTTGTAAAGGCATACAATGAACTTCTGTCATTTCCACACATTACCCTACCTCGTCCCTCTTCCTTCTCTCAATGAAAACCTACCTGGTCCCAGTAAGTTTTCTTCCTAATTTTAAGTTGTTTGTCAGAGAAGGAAGAGAAGGGAATCTCCTTCCTACTTTTAAGTTGAGAGAGAGAGAGAGAGAGAGAGAGCCACTGAGTTTAATAAGAGTTACCTGCATTAACATATGTTGAGCACCTGCTAGAACACTGGAGCATGGATTATATATCAGTGACCAAAACATTGAAGTAAATGGGTCATTTCCCCCACCCCCACCCCCAGCCTGTGTTAACAATCAACAGATTCCTCAGGAAGGACTGGGACTTTATCCTCTTCCCCCATCCACAGACAGATCCAATCTTTTATTTTTATTATTCAACTGTGTGCATGTGTGTGTGTATGTGCGCGTGCGTGTGTGTGTCTCTGTGTGTGTATGTGTGTGTCTGTGTATGTGTAGAACCACGGACGAATTCGTGAACCACCATGGACGCCTCCACCTCCTTCTGCCCTGGGATTCACAGGCTCCGCCCTACCAGGACCAGAAGCGCAGGCCAGGCCAGGCCAGCCCCCCCCACCCCGCTTCCGCCTGGCGTCCATACGTGGGATCTGGGATCCGAACTCAGGACCCTCCGCCTGCAAGGCAGAGGCTTAACCCCTGAGCCACCTCTCCAGCCCTAGATCCAATCTTATGTAGGCCTTGTGCAGGCAAGTACAGCTGCAGCGAGCTCAAGGGTGTAACAGACCTTTCACGTCTAGAAGACGTGACTTTTACATTCTTTCCACCCCTTTTTCTGATGTGGAAGAGGGTGTTATAGAGTTGTCCTGTTTAGGACCAAACACTCCGCAGTCACTTAATCTCTGCACTTCGGCCAGTTACAATACTGTGTGTTTAACTGCCATCCATTGCAATGTCTGAGAGCTGAACTAATCTATGGGTATGAAGATCAGTATCTAGAAGACAGTTCAATACCATGTCTATTTAGCAAAACAGTAGTACTAGGTTCTCCTCAAGGCCTATGACCTCCCATCCACAGATCCTTAACCAGCTTATAGTACCAGAGATGAGTTCCTTCCTTTTTTTTAACTTGTGTGTGTGTGTGTGTGTGTGTGTGTGTGTGTGTGTGTGTGCGCGCGCGTGTGTGTGTGTGTACACTGTATGTCCCTGTGAAGGACTAAAGGTGACTTCAGGAATCAACCTGGATTGCTTTTACCTACTTTTTGCTTCACTCTGGGATTTCCCAGGCTTTGCCTATCAGGGCCTGAAGTGCAGGTTGCCTCCAAACATTTCCACCTGGTGTTTTTACTGGAATTTGAACTCAGGATTTTCGGTTTATGAGTCAGAATTTTGACCTCTGAGCCATCTCTCCAGTCTTTCTTTAGACCAGTTCTTAAGGTGAATGAGAAAACACTTGGTTACTCCCCTACCATTCATGCCATATTGTACAAGAAAAAATACTTGCAGCAGCAATATAATCTCCAGCAGGGAAAGCTTCTAGAGGGAAAAGTGATGTGATGTGGATCGTTTAAGACAGATATATCAAAGAAAAGTTAATCCAGAGAGGAACATATTCTGAAAAATCAAAGTGTGAACCTTGAAGGTAGACTGGATTAAGCTGTCTGCACCTTGGTTTTCTCATCTGTTATTTGGGAATACTATTATAATAAAATATATTTCACAGACTTCCTGTGAAGATAAATATAGCATAGTAAAAATGTAATATAAATATTCTATACAAACACTTTCATTATCATTTCTGATTTTGTGTAAGCCACAAATATTTAGAGATAAATATTCTAAGTCTGTTTCTAGGAGAGTGTTGTAGGCCATATTCTCACGGAAGCAAAGGAATCCTGATGGTTAAGGCTAGCAGATCAGGAAACAGAACGAATAGAATGGGACAATTATGGGGGAGCATGGAGGCCCAGGAGAGAGGCTTGGACTTCACTGTAGTCCATGATGCAAGCGCCTATGGGTGGAGAGTAGCACTGCCAGTCAGTATGTGCCAGCATGACAGGGCCGCCGCGCCTGGCAGCTCACTGCCGTGAGGTCTACTTCTACCAGCCGGGCAGGCTACCCGGCCTGCACAGGTGAGCAAGTATGTCAGGAGATACAGCACCACCCAGAGACTGTTTGAAGCTCGTCCTGCAGAGGAGGGGGAGACCTCCTCCACCCAGAGACTGTTTGAAGCTCGTCCTGCAGAGGAGGGGGAGACCTCCTCCACCCAGAGACTGTTTGAAGCTCGTCCTGCAGAGGAGGGGGAGACCTTCTCCACCCAGAGCTTTGCCCACTGATGGACTGACCATGCCACAGCAGATACCAGACGCGTGTCAGCGCAGATGCCCCAAATCAGGCCCAGTGAACCCCACATGCAGGGGAACGTTGGAACTAGAGAGAGACTGGCTGGAACGGAGAAGATGGGGGATGGAATAAGAGGGGTATAGAGTGAGCAGTGGGGAGGGCAAAGACACATAAGTTCATTGTATTTGTGTATAAAAGTATCAGAGAATAAAAAACAAATGAAAACATATACTGGATTTTAAAAACTAATCATATAAGGTAGGCAGACCTCCATCCTCAGAAGCCCATATGGTAATAAGAGAATACTGACTTCTGAAAATTGTTCTGTGACCTGACCCATGTTCTGAAGCATGCATCCTCCCTCTCTCTCACTCTCAAATAAGTAAAAAAAAAAAAATTAAAGAAAACAAGATCATTCTACTTCATGGCCACTTAGAGGTGGCATGGCATCTCCCATGAAGGCCAGACCAACACTTCTACCAGGGAAATTTCCACCCACCTTGGCATGGCCCAGTGCTCTGTCCATCTCTTTCTCATCACAAATCTCTCTATCTGTGTAGGTCCTGAGTCTCCTCATCTGTGAAAGGTGAGGTAAGTCTACAAACGTCCACCAGCTTGACAGCCCATCAATCTTACCAGTGTTCTCTTCCACTCTTCATCCAGTCTGGCTCCTAACATCCTATCCTACAACCTTTAACCACCACTCAGATCCCTTCCTATCCCTGCCCATGCCAGCAACCCAAGCTTCGTATTTCCCAGGAAGTCTAAGTGAGCCCCCAACCTGTCTTCTACCCATTGGAGCAAGAAGAGCTGGCCAGTATTTAATTAGTTTGCAATACTACATATCCTATAAATCTTTCCATCTATTTAATAAGATAAAGTTAAAGCACTTACACGCAACTAACCAACTAACAATGGCCCCAATTTGTGTTTTGTCTGACTGGGAGTAATATTCATGTCTACATGAGGATGGCATGTAATTAACATGTCATAATCAAAATGACTAAGTTTGACACATTATAATCACTGCGTGGAGATTATAGCATAGCCAGGGGCGATCCACACAGCCTATCTTAATATCATTTGCATAATGAAAGCATGGTGGCAGTAATAGCTTTTTTCTCTTGTTATCATAATTTCACCCAGGGCTGCACGGGGCTCCCACACTGTCAGATGTTGCCTGTTAAAAGTCATTGTGAGTTGAAGAAGGCAGCAGAGTGACCCACAGCCTTCCCCTTGGAGCAACAGCTCCGCGGCAGACCCCTAATGAACGCCGTAGGGCAACCTGAGGATGAGCCGGCAAAAGATTCTCCTCCACACCTATTTCCAGCAGGCACATGGACGATCTGTTCTCACCAGATCTCCTTCTGATCATTGGCAATGACAGCAGTCTCAGATCCCAGAAAGCACGGCTAAGTACACCCCTCAGTAGACCCTTTGCAATTTTAGCAGCTTCCTGAATGGGGTTCTTGTCCATCTAGGGGAGTGATACCTGGCAAGCCAATCACCCTTTCTTTCATGGCCACCACCATGTGCCGAGCCTCTGTGAGTGCTTGCTGAAGACGTTCAGCCGAAAAAGAGCACAGGCAAGCACCCATTTACACAGTGCCCCTACCCCCTAATTTATTCCAGGTTCCACTGAAACCCGCCTTCCTTGCAGCTCCCTGCCTGGCCTGCCCCTTCCTCC
This sequence comes from Typhlomys cinereus, assembly GCA_023101885.1. NCBI lineage: Eukaryota > Metazoa > Chordata > Mammalia > Rodentia > Platacanthomyidae > Typhlomys > Typhlomys cinereus. The sequence continues at coordinate 1,645,434 of JALPQD010000283.1, read as the reverse complement.
CAACCACCAGACGCCACGTGGTCCTCCTTTTCCTCTCTCTTCTCTTGCCTTCCAGAACCCCAGCTGGAGACTCAGCTCTATCTAACTTGCCGATACTTACTGTCTTTTCATGGGTGTGTGTGTGTGTGTGCGTGTGTGTATGTGTGTATGCATGTTGGCATGCGGATGGCATACATGTGTGGGTGCAGGTGTGTGTGCACAAGTACATAGGGTGGGATACATGCCCACGGATGATATCAGCAATTATCCTCAATTGTTCTTCCACCTTATTGTTGTAAACCTGGGTCTACAATCAAACCCAGAGAAGGTCATTAGTCTGGCCAGTCCACATGCTCTAGTGATTCCAACACTATGCTTTCCAGGGGTAGAATTACACTAGGGCCACCACACAACTACCTTCATTTTTATGTATGATCTAGGGATCTGAATTCAGGTCCTTTGGCTTGTGATGCAAAGGCTTTAACCATTGAGCCATCTCCCCAGTCCAAAGTGCTGATGTATCTTAAGGCCCACCAGTACCTCCCAAAGCAGACATATGATTATTCTCTTAAAGTCTCAGAGAATTGTATTCCTTAGAACAGGAGGAATTTTTGGTCTAGAACCTGACATCAGACATAATGGACTGACAGATTTGAAGCATGAAAATACTCACATCCTAACCAAATGCAAAATACCTCACTTTACAGATGTCTTTGACCAAATAAATGGCGGTTTACATTTCATAGTAAGAAGTAATAACTGTGGTGACAACTCCTACCAGATACCACCTGAGCCAGGGCCGATGTCACCAGGGGCAAGTCACATGCCTGGCAAGCCAATCACCCTTTCTTTCATGGCCTCTGACCTGAGGAAGAGGACGCCTCATCCAAATCCAAAGCCCCAGCTAATTTTCAAAAAGCATCAGACAAATAAATACGAATGAGGTATTTTTCAGAAACACTTGACTAGAACTATTCAAGAATGTCGAAGTCACAGTAAACAGTAGGAAGACGATAGGGATGGGAACTGTGCCAGCTGGTCTCCTGCTAGACAGCAGACCCAAGCTCAGGTGGTGGCACACCCCTGTGACCAGCCTGGAACAAACCGAGATCCTGTCTCAGAGAGGAGGGTAATAAAAATTAAACCTATTGGGAAATCTGGTTGCAGCTTCAAAATTCTGAAGTTCCAGAATATTTCCAAGAGTGATTCTACCCCTGGAAGGCAGAGCCTGGGAATCCCTAGAGCAAAATGGAAGCCAGACTAGTCCTAATGTAAGTTTATTTAGAGGCCCAGGCTCACAACAGTAAAGTGGAAAAGCAATCTAGATGATGATTCCCACCATCACCCTTGGGCTTCTACGAGCACACACAGTCAAGTGCACTCATGAGTATGCATCTACCCAAGTGTGCCCATCCACGTGCAAGCACACACGCACATGGACACATCCCATACACACATACATGAATCAAAGTCACTTGTGGAAAAGATAGGGAGGCCTGGCCCAGTGAGTAGTAGTATTGCACAATGTTGATGTTTCTGGGCATCTTAACTGTGTGAGGTGTTGATGTACTCACATCAGATAAAGCTACATGAAGATCTGTCTCCAGCTGTAGGTGAAGGATGACATAGTAGCGAGGTGGGGTGAGGGATGGATCTCTGCATAGTCTTTGTCACATTTCAAACTATGTAGACTTTAAATCAAAGTTAAAACTTTGAATACTCCATTCACAAAATTTTACACAAAAAAAGTTCTGAAACTTCAGAAACCTCACAAGCTTTTAGTAACAGTCAAAGAGTCCAATGCGAACAGACGTCTCAGTTTCCAACAACATTCCCACAGTTGGGGAAATTCGGCTGTCTAGCTAGTGACTCTTTTGATGACTCTTGTAGTCTAGGCTATAATTACATCCTGAGTGCATATGACAGTGTAGGAAGGAGAGTCAGACTCTAGGAGTACAAACCCCCAAATGCAAAATACCTCACTTTACAGATGTCTTTGACCAAATAAATGGCAGTTTACATTTCATATGTGACATCTTAAAAAACACAAATTAAAGTGTGTTCATAGTGGTTAAGAGGCCTACAAAGAAAGAATTTCACACAAGATTTCATAATAAAACTGCAAGAATCTATGACCCCAGCAATCCATACCTTCATTTTTATGTAAAAGAATAGCGCTCAGAGAGCTCAAGCAAATTGTCTGATGTCTCACATGGAAATGGGGCCCAGTCCTTCAATCTCCCAGTCCAGAGGTTGGAATAAACCAACGGTTGCTTACATATAGTTGCCCATGTCCATAAGGGCAGAAGGTCCTGGAGACAGAGTGGCAATCGTAGTTCAAAGCCGGCCAGAACTGTCCGCTGGCCCATCCCACGGCCAGTGTGGCCTCTCCCTGCATTGAGGATCCTGCCCAGAAACTTCCAAGCCATTCTGCTCTGCCCAGGGATGTGCTTTGTAGACACACTCTAGGGAGGTAACTGGATGCTTTCCACAGCGCCCCAAAACTAGGAGCTCCGCTGCCAAGTCTGGGCTGTTTGTGCCCTGCCAAGTCCCCTCCCTTATTTGAGGGGGGCTTGTCATTCACTGCTGACTGACAGTCATTGGGGTCCTGGGAAGGAAATGAGGCCATGGAACTTGGGCACAGGGCCCCCTGCTGAGAGGGAAATGTTGACTCACAGCAAATGCATTTTAACACAGGGAAACTCCCGAGAAGCCTGGGGCAGCGCGTGGGCTCCTGGGAGCCTGGCTTTCTGCTCTTCCCAGGCCCAGAATTAACACTGTCATTTCCTCTTGGGCCAGGAAACTGCACACACACAGTGACACACACACACACACACACACACACAGACAGACACACACACATACACACACACACACACGGACACACACACACACAGAGACACACACACACACACACAGAGACACACACACACACACAGAGACACACACATACACACACGGACACACACATACACATACACACATACACACAGACACACACACACACACAGAGACACACACATATACATACACATACACACACGGACACACACACACACACACAGATACACACACACACAGAGAGAGACACAGATACACACACAGACACACAGAGACACATACAAACACACATACACACACGGACACACACATATACACACACACACGGACATACACATATATACACACACACACACACAGATACACACACAGACACACACAAACACACATACACACACGGACACACACATACACACACATACACACACACACACACTCTCACGCATATACACACCCTCCCACCAGGTAGCTACCTGCCCATTTGCTGAGCAGCCACTGCTGAAATTTCACAAGCATCTCCTTACTTAGGAAGAATCCCACAGTCAGTAGCATGATTTGGAAAGCAAAGCAAAGGTTTCTCACCTGTAAAATGATCTCCTACCATCTCCTTTCCTGAGTTCTGGGGTCCCTCCATTAGCCATGTTTTCCTCTGACTGTGGAAGAGCTTGTTCAGTCTCTCTAGCATTGGTTATAAGGAATAGAATCCACCCAAATTCCCCTGAACAAAATGGGGAATGGAAGGACTGCAGTCCCTTGGGAGTGGGACAGTAAAAACTGCCTGGTCTATTCAAGCCCCACAGAGCAAGGACCTTCCTTTGCTCTCCAAGCCCCCTACGACAGCCCTGACCAACTCTTAGCACAGCTGAAAGATGTTTGCTTCCCTTCTCTCTTCCTATCAGAACGTGAGCATGTTCTAAGAACACATTTGCAAGATGTGTGAGTCCCGTCTTCCTGTTGCTGAATGAATACAGGATCCAAACAACTCAGAGAAATAAGGAGTTTATTCCTGGTGTCTTATAGTTTCTGGTTACAGTTCACAGCATGACAGGAAAGCCCAGATCGACACCAGGAGTAGAGGAAACCAGGCCATCTGGTATCCACAGGAAGAGCTGAGAGGGGGAAATACCTTTTACGTTGCAGGTCTGTTAAAATCAACTAGCTTTCTCTCCATCTTCTCCACCTGCCCCGAGAATAGTCCCGTCCACTATGGCTGGGTCTTCCCTCATCAATTAGATAATCTCCCACAGATCTTAAGAAAATAATTCTTGTGGAATGGAGAGATGACTCAGGGTTAGGCCTCGGCCTCACAAGCAGAAGGTCCTATCTCTGTCAGGCAGAAATGGTGACATGTTCCAGACCTAGAAAGCAGAGCCTGGGAAACCCCAGGGTGTTTCACACAATCCAGGGTAAATCGTGAAGATACCCTCGGGCCTCCAGAGAGAGAGAGAGAGAGAGAGAGACATAATAAAAGAAAGAAAATAAATCTTCATAGGTGTGCCTAAAGGCTCAGTTCTCAATTTTCAAGTTGACATCTGTTTCTAACTGGTGTAGAGGTCAAAGGCTCTATCTGTTTGGGAGTCATGCTATCTCTGGTACTGGCATAAAACCTAATAGAAACAGTTCCATGACTATTAATAGAAAATAATTTAATTAATTAAAAATTAATCAATCAATTAATTGGATTAACAAGAGGCTACTGTAACTAACTGTCTCATCACAGGTCATCTGAAGGTCAAGGACGCTGGAGTGGCAGTAGCATATTCTTGATCCATTATCAAAAGGCTTAGAACTGAGGGAGCCCAGATAACTCTCAGTTTAGGGCTGAAGACCTAAGGACTGTGGGGAGGGTGAAGATCCCAATCCAAAGGCCGAGGGCTTGGAATTCTGCTTCCATTGACAGGAGAAGTACGCCCAGCCCCACGGAGCGCTTTTTCCTCCATCTAACCCTTTCCTATTGACGTTCCCTCCCCACTCTAAGGGCAGCTCTACCCCAGTCAGCTCACACATTCATTGCTCAGTCTCCTCTGAGGCAGCCTTATGGGCACGCCCAGAACCAACGCTTTTGCCAGCCCTTCAAGTGTCCCTTTTCTTGGTCACATTGACACCAAATGCCAACCAGCACAAACCCTAAAGCTCTATCCACAGCTGTGTTCCATTCAGACAGGTGATGCCCAGTCCAAATACTGGGCACCAGTACACTCCAAAGTCCTGTTGCAACTAATTAGCTCCCTCTACTCTCTGCATCTACCTTTTAGAAAATAAGTGTTCTGAGGCCATCTGTGTTTGTTACATTCAATGGCAATTGCTTTCCAAGTGGCTAGACTGTTTATGAAATGGCAGAGAAATAAAACGAGAAAGGAGCAATGGAAGAGGGTTGCTAGGGTGAAGTTTTCTTGTTGCTTACCTCCCTCTAACTCTAATGTCCACTACCTCGGTCTTGCCAAACACTTGCTAAAGTGTCTGTGTCATCCCCTTGATACCACTGACCTGTCTGTCAAGCTAACCTTGTTGGGGGGATGTCACATGTCAACTTGTCTAGGCTCTGGTGGTCAGATGTCTTGTCAAATACAAGTCAAGAATGCCCCTGCAGAAATTTGCAGAAGAGGGGGCGGTAAGATTGTAAGAGCCTAAAGATGGGGAGGAGCAACAATATACAAGATACTCCATACAAGTTAGGGCCACAGTAGCCAGAATCGGACTTTGCATGACCTGCACAATGACTGACATGTCAATGACTCCCCCAAAGTCTAGAATGAATCACAGGCACTAGGACCATTAGAGGCAAGGGATTAACAGCCACAATAGTGTTCCCATTCTAAAAGGGAACACAAGAAAGCTCTGGGCAATGCCACTAAGTCTTATACCTCATTAAAGTGGAGGACACAGAGGGAAGTTTGACATGCACACTAAAGGATGCTCCAGGAATAGGAGGCACTGGGAGAAGGGGGAGGGGGAAGGAAGAGGAAAAAAGGGGAGGGAGTAAGGGATACTGGGGAGGGGTGGGGGGAGGAAAGGGATGGGATACCTATTAAGTTTGTTCGATTGGGGAAAAAAATAAACAAACATAATAGGAAAAAATAAAAGAATACCCTTGCAGAGAATTCAGCCTCCCTTAGCAAGATAGTCACACTTACTTAGCCACAGTCCTTACCTTGAAGAGTGCCCACTAAATGCCCCGTGCTAGGCAAAAAAAAAAGTTCACTGGTAAAATTCACTTTCCAGATCAGCTAGGGCCCAGCTGACAGCCCTGAGGAGAGACAGCATCACTGTAACAGGGACCCAAAAAGCCAAGCGAGAAGTGTGAACAGTCTCTCAAAGACGCAGCCAGAGACAGTCAGTGTTCCAGAGAACAAGGTGAACCCACCATCTAAGTTTTGGCACATTCAAGGCGTCCTTATAGAAATGAATTCATTACTGGTATTTTTTTAAAATGTAATTTCATACTTTTTTTCCCTCAATAAAACGAAAGTTCCAAAATCACAGTGCCATGATGACATAATACAACTGAGCGGCAGCTGCCCTCACCAGCTATTTCCAGTTACTGTCAGCAGACCCCCTTCAGTCATTTCCAGGATCTTACGGACCCCAGTACCCCAAAAACAGAGCCTTTGTCTCACCCTCATCTCCAAGAGGCGTGCACGAGCAGAAGGGGAGTAAGGTACTTAGGCAAAGACAAACCCAAGAGAGCTTGTGAAAACCAAAGCTTATGTTGAAGTGGTGACCTGCGTACTGAACAGTTTTCTCTGAAGTGTGAAGGGTTTCTTTCATCTTGTTCTCTGCTTCTGTCATCTGGCCCACACAGCTGCAGGGCAGAAAAGTCAGGGCCACCTGTGAAGCAGAAGGGATTGGGACTGCTTAGGTATCCTGGAGAGCAGAAAGTTGTACCGTATAAAACACAAATGAAACAAAGAATAATGCCAAGTCTTTGGAGAAAAGGGACCCCCCCCCCCAAGAGCCTAAGTAAGCACACTTTGCTGTTTTGCATCTCTGGGTGCCTGATTGTCTTTTTTTTTTTTTTCTATAACAGTGTGGGCAGGTTGGGCTGTCCTTTAGGAACAGCGAGGAAGAGACAGGGTGGAAGTAGGGGAGGGAAGAAAAGATGCAGAAGAGGAGATGGGGGCAGCAGCTACAGGGAAAACGTCAAGAACTCAGCACATTACTGTAAGAGGGTTTGGCAGCGTTTTGCTGTCTGGCATATGATGTACCCCGTTTCTATTTTATTAAAACGGAGTGAAGTGGGAAGAAGGAGGCAAAGGAGTGGAGGGGGGAACTTCAGCGACCCCCTGCGTTGCTCTGCAGTTGCAGGGGAGACCTGCGTGCGGGCACGTGGGAGAGGAAAGCGCATGCGTACAGGGCTTTCTTCCCATGTGCAGACTCCCATCTCACTGCGGTGTCTCGCAGGGTGTCTCACGTTCCGCACACAGCTGCTGCCTGGCCCTGTGGCTGACACAAAGCCCAACAGAGCGCTGCTCAGCCCGGAGACAGGAGCCGCTCGCCCGCCGTGACCTCAGCCCCTTCTGGCGTCCGCACAGCTCTGAACCCACATCACAAGGCCCATCTTGGAGCTCCCGGGCCAGAGTGAGAGAGTTGGCGACACTTGCTCTGTCCTCTGTATCCCACCCACCTCCTGTACATGTTCATCCATGAGGATTACCACGGAAGCCCTCCCAGGGACATGCAGTTCGTCCTCAGTGGACACCCCCACCCAAAGTAAACCCACGAGACGTGGAACTTCCTGAATTTTAGAGGTAGGTATTTAGGGTCGGTCTTCTCAATTATACCCAAGCTTTCATGGCCCCAAATAGACGGCTGCTTCTCCACGACATGAGTACATTTGAATGATTGACGTGGACACAGAGCCTGGGGCCTTGAGGTCACCAAGTTCTGTCGGTCCCCAGGCTGGCCCCGCCAGGGAGAACCAGGGCTGGAGTCCACTTCTAACATGGGCCGGCAATGGACGTACTATCATCACCAGGGCTGCTGCTGATACAGATGGAGATAAGAGGGCAGCCCACAGCCCGGCTTGCACACACCATTGATGTTGGTAAAGGTTTTTAAGAAAGCAAAAAAAAAAAAAAAAAATCAGATTAGATTTGGGCAGAATCTGGCCAGTTTTAAGTTTTCCATCTCTAAGCACTTAAATCCTGATAAGCACTTACTTTTGCTTTTGTTGTAGAAAGGAGGCTAAGTTGGGAAGTGTAAAAGGCATGTTTGAGATGATGATCAGATTTGCAGAAGATGTTAAGAAAAAAAGGGGGGGAGGACAGACATGCTGTTTTTCAGCAATGCCAGCATATACCAGTCATCAGCAAACTCACCTTTTCAGTGAGGAACGTTTGCAGATAGACACTGGTGGATCTTCACCCTAGGGCAAAGTTGAATGGAACATTCCAGAAGTTTCAGAGGAAATATGGATCTACTACGTAAAGTTGGCCTGTCTCACTGACTCATGAAATTCTACTCAAAGGCTACAGGAAAGGGCACTTTTCTATGGGCTTAAAAAAAAATAAGGACTTAAAACACAAGGGCAATTTTGCTTCATGCTTCCAGATCTGAAGGGCACAACTCCACAGAGTTCTAAACCAGAAGAATGGGACTAGTGTACCACAAAGTATCACTGGCATTTGGAAAGGGGACTTGGAAAGGGAGAACAGAGTTTGCCAAGTTGCTAATGTTCTGAACTAGGCTAAATAAACCTGAAAAGAATTAACTCCCCATAAAACTTAAAGAAAAGACAGCACATCTAAAAAGGTCCCTGAATGCTCCGGGGATGGGAGGGGGAGGCACTAGGGGATGGGGAGGGAGGGGGGAGGAGAAGGGGGTACAGGGGGGTAGGGGGGTGGAGAGAGGGAGGGGACCGGTGTACCTGTTAAGTTTGTATGAGTGGAAATAAAAAAAAATAAAAATAAAAAAATAAAAAGTTTCCTGAGAAGCATGTAGCCAAACAAAGCTTCATTAGAATTGTGTGTATGTGCATGCATGTGTGCACATGCATATGTGTGTGAGTGTGTATAGAATAGGGAACTTGAGTTATGTGTGCCCCTGGAAAACCAAGGATAACTGGAAATTATCCCACATTGTTCTACTTCCTTATTGCTTTGGTTTGGGGTTTCCCAGGCTCTGCCTTCCAGGTTGTAATTACAGGTCGCCACCGTATCAGCATTTTTATGTGGGGTCCAGGGATCCAAACTCAGGTCCTTTTTCTTGCTAGGTTTAACCACTGAGCCACTTCCCTAGCCCTTGAGTAGAAATTGTAAGAAGCTAGAAGCCGTTTCACAAACACAGAAGTGATTAGATAACGTCAGGAACTTAAATCAGGCTTAAAGCAAAGCAGCACCAATAGGTGTGCAAATTGGAGACTAGGATGGCCGAGAAAAACCTGGCAGCAGACTCAGTTTCTCCTCTCAGAGTAAAACTGCAGCTTCCCTGGGTTGAAGGCTGAGGTATAAAGTCAAAGGTTCTCGAAACTCTTGGAAAGTGATAAGTCAATCCCTCACTGCCCCTTTAGACTCCTGCTTCTCTCTGTCCCTCTCTAAGTCTGCTCACCTGGGCAAGCCCTTTCTGTGAACATCTGAGCAATTCTGGCTGCTGAGGCTTTCCACGCAAAAGCAAAAGCAAGAAACCTTCAGACACCATTCCTTGATCACAGCCACTGTCATCCACAGCCGTGGGAGAGTGAATACACCAGGCCCTACCCATGACCTCACCTAGCCTGTACCTGTGAGTGGGATGATGGACGTCACGGGAAGGACCACAGGACCGGGGTGATGGCTCAGTCAGTAAAACGCCCTCCGTGAGGCATCCTCAGTACTCATGTAAAAGCCAGATGTGGGGCAACCCCTTCTATCAACAGAACCGAGAACCCAGATTCAAGACCTCAAGGAGTACATGTACACACACACACACACACACACACATACACACACACAAACCAGTCTTTCTTATGAATCACCTCTAAGGAAGAGGCTCCTCTGTGTTCCAGACATACTGCTCTGTGTGTGTGTGTGTGTGTGTGTGTGTGTGTGTTGTATGTGTGTGAAGGCCAGAGATCAACATCAGGTATCTTCCTTGATTTTCCTTCACTTTATTATTTATTTATTTATTATTTATTTATTTATTTATGAGGCATGACCCTCACTGAGCTTGAAGCATATCAATTCAACCACACCAACTTGCCAGTGAGTTTCCAGGGATCCGCCTACCTTCTCTCCCCCAGTCCTAGGATTACAGATGGTGACCCATCAAAATCTCCCAATGTTGCTCCTCCTCCTGTACAACCTTAGTTTCCAAATTGTGGCCCACCTACAGGTTTTTTGCAGTTTGAGAGTTCTCATAGGGACTTGAATATTTTATCTTTCCAGACCATTTGGATGATGATAAGTCTTATCACTCGACACCTGTATTTGCTTCTGTGTTCACCATCATATGGGTACCAAGATGAGCCACCCATTTTACTTGTAGTAACTAATGAGATATGGAGTGAAATGAAAACATCAGGTATTTTTTTCCCAGTTGAATCAAGAGCCACATAGGAAAGAGTTTTGCAAAGGAGGTGCTTTGAAGAAAAGAATGAGCCTCCTACTTGGCAGATAAAAGAAAGCTTTCACAACAAATCACACTGGTGGTTATTAAGCAGCAGACTACATCATCCACCATGCAGGAATTAGGTTGTGAATTTGAATGGTCTTAATTCTGCCTTTTGCTTTAACTTCATTTACAAATGTAATTCGATATGTGTATAAAATTGCTAGCTTTTATTTATGTCTGTTCATATGAAAGTAAATTTACAATGAGAATGACTGAATTCCAGGAAGGGGCCACCTGGAACTGCTTTGTTTGAAAGGAGGTTTATCTTTTATGTAAGTTGGGAAATGTCTGGTCTATATACCTTGACATGATCCACAGGCTTCTATCACCTGGCTCCAGCCTTCCTGTTCACACTTATCTTTCATCTCCTTCTATCACCGAAAGCCAAATCCATGTGCCTGAGTAACGGTGAGACTCTGGGAGTCATTGAGTCTTAAGGGTGCAGATCTAATCAATGGATTGACTTATTTTGGGGTTCATAACTTTGTAGCATTATAACGTGGTGTAAACATGGTGATGGAGGAAGAAGAACACTTGGGGTCCTGTCCTCTGCTTCTGGATTTGCCTGAGGCAAACTGCCCCAGTCATCCTTCAGTAATGATATTCTGTCCTCACCATAGGCCCCCAAACACAGAACCAAGGAGCCATAGACTGAAGTTTCTCAGACTGTGGCCAAAATGAACCTTTCCTCCTTCCCACCGCTTTCCCTGTGCATTTGGTCCCAGCGATAAAGATGCTGGCTGGCTGTCTCAGTGGACACTCTTGCAGCTTTGCAAATGCACTGGGCCTTCCCCTTAGAAGGTGGAGCAAGTATGAGACTCACTCAGCCACATATAGAAGGCACTAGAAAGCTCAGCAATCAAGTTAACTCATCGCTAAGACAATGATTTAAAATCAGAAGTAATTCTAAAAACCCATGATGGCAAAATATTAAGTAATGGCAGAACCAGAACTTCCGCTCTGAGTTCTGTGCAGCCTCTTGTTCGATTGGTATTTTCTCACCTGCCAAGCACGACATCCCTGCTTCTGTCAGTGACTGGCTGAGTAGTCCTATGAAAGGCACTTCCCTTCGCTCATTTGTATTTTATGCATCTAAATATGAAAATAATAATCTCATATGTGGTTCTGAGGACTGAAGAAGAAAATGATGAAAAACTGTTAACACGGTAGTTGTCACAAATATCACACGGGCTGTGGGTGCGGCTGTCTCTGGCATCGCCATCTCCATTCATCTCCATGAAGTTTTTCCTAACATCGCTACGAAGTGCTAGGAGAGTACATACATCTGAATTACAGAAAATACAATCAAGTTGCCCCACATTTTAGAATTGTTTAGACATTTTTTTCCAGTGATTTTAAGTGGTAGTGAGATGGGCAAGCTCAGCAAATAATCAGCAACCTAGTACTCCGCTTGGCTTGGGATACATGTACAATCTTAGTAACGCACTTGGCAGGTTAGGTCCCTTACTTGCATACACTGTACATACACATCCCTCTTTAAGCAATGCACCTAGCAACCTAGTCCCCAGACCCAACTTGCAGTAAGATACAGGAATACCCCTCTCTCACAATGGAGGTACATTTCTCCTTCCCTAACACCATCAAACTTAGTTTCTATTCAGATATATTCCCAATGTATCCAAGTAAGAAGACTAGAAAGGCTAATCTCATCTGAACTGTCTTTTTATGTACATAGCATAGAACAAACTATGTCCTTAGGTAAACTTATAGGGAGAATCCCCTAGCTACCATCTTGTGCCTATGCACAATTGGCATGCATATGATATGACTGAAAACATACTTTCTGGGAAGGTTCATGTGCAGTGAGCAAAGGCTTATGTAATCCATGCCTGTCAATCAAAATAGAGACCCACTCAAGCTATGCCCCTTAGCAATCCAATTCTTCCTACTTTTGAACCTCAGAAAAGAAAGTCCCAAACAGTAAGCAGGGCCCGTGAGTATTTTCTCTCACATGGCCTGAAACTCTCTTGCAGTGTGCAGTTGTAATCTGACCTTTGGCTAAAATATTCCTGCCACTTTTGCAAATCTGTATGGGTTTTCATTTCATTCTTGAATAAATGGCCAAGAACCTGGAAACACCCAGCTGAGTAACAATGAAGCCCAGAACAATTTTTATCTTCATTGACTTCCAATACATAGTAAGTGTTGAATAAATACTTCCTGAATAAACAAATGCATAAAATGAGATTTAACCCAAGAACAAATTAATCCACCAAATGGCATCTCACACAATTTCAAACAGCTATCCACTGACAGGTGTCACAAATATTTGTTAAGTACCATCACATGCCAAGCATTGCATTTGGAGCTGGGATCATAGCACTGAATAAAATAAACACGGCCAGTCTCTATGGTGTTAGCAATCGCCCAGAGGAAATGGACAATCAGAAGCAATTACAATAAAGCAGTAAAGGGTACTCAGGGCACTAAGAGTTCTGTCTTGCTCTAGTACCATGGATGAAGCAAAGCAAGGATGGAGAGAAAACAAAGCCAGATGCCAAAGGACCTTGTGAGCTTTGCTAAGGAATTTGGATTTTTGTCTCCCAGGCAACGGAAGACCACTTGGGAGGTCTGCCCAGGGGTTTGCCAACTGACCATGTGGAGGGCTGCCTCAGAACTGTGGTGAGGAAGAGCCCGTACTGAGAGATGAGCCTGGAAAGGTAATGCCCAGGCGGCAGAGAACCAAAAGAAAATGCAGTCATGGAAGCCAGGGATTGAGGCAGGTGCAGAAGGGCCTCACCAGGAGGCCAAGCAAGATGAATTGAAAATGAGCCATTAGTTTATTCACTAGGATACCCTGACTGGAATGCGTCAATTCCCAGAATGCACCACAGGAGCTATCCTAATCACTTCTGTCTTATCCCTTTAGACTGTTGACCCAATCTTTTTTTATTACATTTTTTTTGTCTAATCATACAAGTTCAATAGGTACCTCTTCTTTTCCCTCTCCCCTCCCTTTCCCTGTTGTCCCTCCTTCCCCCCTTCCCATTCCTCCCTCCCTCTCACCCCTTTTCCTTTCCTCCTCCTCTCTTGATGATTCCTGCTTTCTCCTTCCCATCCTCCAGAGCATCTGTTTATGTGAGCGCTGAATTTCCCTCTGAGTTGTCTACACTAGTGAGGGTTCAGGACTCAGTGGCATACCTTGGGGCCCCTTCTTGGGCCACCTGCTAGTATGGGAACTCTATTATGACTGTTTAACCTCTTGCCTCTAAGGATCCTACTGCCTGAAGCCTTCTCCCCTGTGATCCCTGCTACACTTTGGGGAGTTGTTGACACGTCAGCCATTGTGCAGGTCAGGCGAGGTCCAATCACAATCTGGCTGCTGCCGCCCTGACTTGTGACCCAATCTAAAGCATGACATTCTTTCACTCCCCACCCTGTACTCCCCTACTTTCCTAGCAACTCCTTAGCAACCTCTGAAGGTCAAAAGAGATTTGTTTCAGGGTTCTGCAGATCTCTCTTCCTCTGTCTCTTCCGTCCAAGTACAATCTTCAGGGTTCCTCCAGCCATGCTGTCCCTGGCACCCCTCTTCCTGTCCTTTAAGCTATTTCTTCTGTTCTAATGCTTTCCACATTAAGGCTAAACTATGGTTCCATTGGCCACAGAACTTCAGCTCTCACTTAGAAATTGCTAACTTTTCTTTATAATGGACTTTCAACTTGACCTTCCACATTGTTAGATTTGCTCCCCATTCCTTTCCCCCAAGGACCTAACTAACAGAGGCCACTGAATCTTAGGGAAGAAACTTCCATGAGGTGAGGGTGGGTTGAGGAGTAAGTGAGTAGGCTGCTTTATATACATGGCAAATCTTCTGAAGAGAGACAAAAGAGCTGGGTGAGGAAGCTGGAGGCAGGGAGCTGAGACTGGGGCTGTAACTCGCACGAACACATGTGCTCTGCACAGCTGGCAGCTGCTAAAGGCTTTGTTACCAGGACCCTCAGCGCCATCTTCTCCATTTATTCTTATGGAGATAAAAAGATAATGTACAAAACATGATCACAGGTCATTTTAATCCAAAGCTTGTTTCTACAGTCAAAAAAGCATGAGTCCAGAGGAATGAAACTGTTTCGTAATAAGTTGGTTATAAAACCTAGGACTCATGACTTGCAGGCCACACACATCCATTCTTCCGCCACCTCCCTGCTCTCTGTGTGCTAAAGACCTACTACTGCAGCCTCCCAGAGCATCCCCTGTCCATCAGGGCTCCTGCTGAGACAACTATTCTGGCAGAATTCCATAAGATTCTCCTTTTCGTGTCTTGACCCCTCAAAACCTCACTCACTGCAAACCATATGCACGCCCAAAGACCCAGCAATCTGTCTGCATTATACAGGTAATTTCAGTGGTTTAATCTAAACAAGTCCTCTGAAAGTGGCAAGGTTTTCTTGGACGGAGCACATAATTGGGCAAAGGCAAAATTAGTCCTTCTTAAATCCGGGAGGCAGGGACAGTATGTATACACACATGAATGTGTGCATTTACAAGAGAAGTACCACAACGTGGAGAAGGGAAAACGATGGAAAGGATAAATCTCAAGAAAACCACGATGATTCAGAAAACTTCTAACTTTTCCAAATTCAAAATTCACCAATTAGATTTGAAATAGTGGCTTAATAATATCAGTACTATATAAAAGGAAGGCTGGCTTGAAAAGAAATAAAGGAACTCTTAAGATTCAAAGAACAGGGGTGTTCAAACCATATCCCAAGCCAGAATGAAGGTCTTTGGTCCTCATTCCCAGCATTCCTACCTGTGGAATGCTCAAACACCACACCAGCTTTCCAAGCAGATGGGTAGTTACTGCACACAAATGTTACATTGACTTCGGAATGTTCTCACATGTGCGCTTGTGGATTAATGAGCTCCTAATATTGTGATAATAATCATTTTCCATAAATATGTAGAGTCAGCTTTTAAAAGTGTCACACGGGGTAATTATTAGCTGTCTGGGTGCTAATCACTTGGGGAAAATATTTACTTGCATGGGAAATGGAACCTGTGTTTATTTTGCTAAATGCACTGCCTCCCAGCAAGCCGGGAGCAATTACCAGCCTGATTTAAAGGCTCAGATGCCAGGAAACTGGGATTAAGGGGAAGGCCTATGACAATTATCTGGGGCCTTCTGCTTTAAAACTTCACATGCAGGACTTGTGAATTGCTTGGTTGGATTTTGTTCAAATGTGTGTGTGTGTGTGTGTGTGTGTGTGTGTATGTATGTATGGACCTTCTATATGTAAGGCAGTATAGGAAAAATACCAACAATTTAAGTCAGAATGAATTTAGATCCCAGCACTTGAGACCTCAGGCAAGTTGTCTAACTTCCGTGTATCTCAGGGTGCTCCTCTGGAAAATAGGGTAACATCCATGTCCCAAAGTTGTCAGAGGATTTAAATAACATACACAAAACACCTAGCACAAAATCTAGCTCATTTTTTCTCTCATATAGATACATAAAGGGGAACATATTAAGAAACACAATGCAGGAGTCAGGCAGAGGATAAAAAGGCTTGGGGGAAGATTGGGGATTATTCATGCATGATGAAACACTAAGAATGAAAAAAACACAGTATCCCAACCTCCTGGTTTGAAGGAAGATGTGTTACTGACCCAGCGCTGGAAGGTGCAGTGATATAAAGTTTACTGTGTCATTGGTGGAAATCAGGATTTGACTCAAAGGTCAGTGAGATGGCTCAGCAGGTAGAAGCACTTGCCTTTCAAGACTGATATCAATATCTTAAGTTTGATCCCTGAAACCCATGCTTAAAAAATCCAGATGAAGTGGTGCACATCTGAAATTCCAACACTCCTACAGGCAAGATGGAAAGAGGTGGGAGGAAATTGTCCCAGAAGCTCATGAGCTAAATAGCCTGAAGTGTGCAGTGTGGCAGAAACAGGAGAGAGACTTTACCTCAAGAGCAAAGGTATAAGGAAAGAACTGACCTCTGATCTCTGCCCTCTGAAAAGTTGTTTCCTGACCTCGACATGTGCACCATGGCATGAGCATGCCCATGCTCACACGCATTATAACAGCAATGTAGCACACGTAAATAATAATGATAAACAATAATAATATAAATAATAACAAAATACTTCTTTGAGAATCGATTCAAATTTTCAAGGAATCTGACCTGTCCCACCAGAAGTGGATATGTGTCATATGGCTTAGCAGACATGAATACTGCTGTCTGGAATAAGACCATCTGTGATCACTTGCACAAACCCTTCGTGAGAATGGGTTACATTCTTCTGTGGAGTGACTGGAGGGGCTCACGGGGCTCACATGACTCACAGGGCCCACAGGACTCCTGGGGTAGCACGGTCCAGGGTTTACAATTCCTTATAAGAACTTCACAAAGCTCGTCCTTGTCTTCCCCAAGGTTAAAAATGAACATCAAGACTATTTCCTGTAGACAGTGAATCAACTCACTGGAGACTTCTAAGGTCTGTCACATCAGCAAGATAAAAACCCTTATGACGGTCAGTCACTGAGATACTAGAGTTATTTAATGAACTAATTCACATAGCCTGGCTGGATACCCAAGTGAGCCTTTTATGCACTTGAAAGTTGGCATCAAAGTAGAAGACAGTGCCTGGCATTGGCCTTACACCCTTCTGGGAATAGACAGACCAACATTATGGTTCCTGGTTGGCATTGAGGGCACATAGATTTTTCTTCAGTGCATTAAAATTCGGCTGCATGTTAGCTTACTTGCCATTTTCAGCTCTATTAAGTGATCCTAGATCCTTCCATCTATGGATACTGTTATTCTTAGGCCTCTAAGTCCTCTATCAAATTGTCCACATCCTCCTGCTGACTGGAAAAGAGAATGTGTGAAATGTCACACAGGAGAACCAAGCTTAGGAACAATGCACTTCTCACATTCCATGGGCTAGGCCCAAATCATGGCCTCAAGAAACTTCTAGAGAATGCAAATGCACTTGTGTAGCCAGGAGAAAAGCAGTTTGATCTCACTCATTATTCACCCTTGCAAAAGTTAAGTGACAGACAGAAGTAGAGGGCAGAGTGGGAATCTTAGTAACCACACCACTGTGTGACTTTTCCTGGGGAATCATGAACAAATATCTAATCATCCTAGATAAGACATCGACAAAAGACCAAAGAATGACCCCACCAATATCCAGCTTAGTGAACCAGTGAGTTTATTAGGGTTGCTTACAGGAGTATAGATGACTGAAAGGCTCACCTTAGTAAGGATGAGGACTCCTGAAAGCTGCATCCCTGGAGCTAGCTTTCAGCACAACTTGAAATAGTTTGGTCGGATGGAGAGTCTCTCTTCCCGCAATTGTTACTGATTATATTACTTTGGAGGAGAGGGGGGGGGGGAGGTTCTTGCAAATCTTGTAAGTTTCAGGAACTTCCTGGTGCTTATGAGTAACTTACTTTTTGAAACCAAACAAGGCTTCCTCCAAGAAATCATGCTTCATTTCAGAACAACAGTCTATACAGTGCAGAATCAAACTACTGATGAACCACAGTGGCTAAAAAGACATTTAACTGTGTTATTTGAAGTTATAAGAATCACTAATATTCTAAGTAAGGATAGTCCTATAATTTAAGAAATCTGTCTAAAGAGCCCCATCATGGGTTGACTCATGTTGAAATTCTAGCCCCTGGTAACTATTGTGAATGTGACCTTATTTGGAAAAGGATCATTACGGTGAGCCATAATCCCACATAAGTGGCATCTATATGAGAAAGGAAAAGACAGAGACACATGGGGAAAAGAAGGCTAATATGATGAGAGAGGCAGTTTGGAGTGAGATGTCTACAAGCCCCAAATGTCAAGGACTGCTGGTAAACACCAGAAAACACAAGAGGCATAGAAAAATTCATCCCACCGGTTTCTGAAGGAGTATTGCTCAATAATAACTGGATTTCAGACTTCCGGTCTCTAGAACTATGAGTCATACATTTCTGCCACTTACACTACCTGGCTTGAGTTGCTTCTTCACAGCAGCCTCAGGACATGAAATTAGGCCCATTCTCTTTTTCCCAATATTGATAGGAGCAGAGACAAGAAATCCTTCTAGCCTTGATGGAAGAAGGTGGGGTCTTGGTTAGAAAAGGATATTATATAGTAAAAATAAGCAATGGTGAAGGTTTGATGGTTAACTTCATGCATCAGTTTAATTGAACTAAGGGATGCCCACAGAGCTGGTATACATATATCATCATCATTATTCCATTCATTCAGGATTCCAATAGTAATAGAATGAAAAGGCAGAAAAGGTAACTTTCAAGTAGTAAGAGAACAGAAAGGCAGAAGAGATACAAATTTCTCTCTTGGCTTGAGTTGGACCATCCATCTTCTGCATCCCTTGGATATCACTGCCCTGTTCTTTTTTTTTTTTTTTTTAAGAAAAGCAGGTTTATTGGTCAGGCTGCTCACCAGGACACAGCAGCATGAGGAGCTCCCTAGAGCCCAGGGGGAAAGTGCATTTGCCCACAACTCAGGCCCTTTCAGCCCATCAGCACAAAGGGACTTCCTCCCATATCCTCCCTCAGCTGACGTATCTCCAAGCATCCAGGGGAGAAAAGGAAAAGAAAATAGCAATAATACAAAAGCAAGCATCATATTGTATAAAAGGTTTGTATTCCCAACCCCTTTTCCACCCTTCCCCAACCCCCCAAAAATTAGCTGCAATTTTTTAAAAAAAGCTGAACAGGGAAGAAAACATAAGGAGAAAGAGGCAAGCTCCAGCCATTCTTAGCTGCGACTTGAGAGAAGTGCTCTCCTTCCTCTGGACAAGTCTTTACTAGGGAGGAACAGGTGGACCCAGGTGTCTCCAGGAGAATCCGATCAGTGGACAGCATGCAGTATCCTCACAAGGTTCTGGTCAGGCACCCCTAAAGGCAAAGGGTCTAGCAAGGTCTAAGCAAGCTTTGCAGCTTTACACCAGGAAAGAAGGGTCTCCAGAGAAGCTGCCAAGAGGAAGCTGGTAGCGGACTGCCCTGTTCTTGAACTTTAGATCCAGACTGGAATTTACACCACTGTTTCTCTTAGTT
The DNA here is from genome assembly GCA_023101885.1 of Typhlomys cinereus. NCBI lineage: Eukaryota > Metazoa > Chordata > Mammalia > Rodentia > Platacanthomyidae > Typhlomys > Typhlomys cinereus. Next base: position 1,625,978 of record JALPQD010000283.1, on the reverse strand, counting down.
TTCTGGCCTTTGGATTTGAATCCCAATTGTGCTAGAAGAGCTGTTAGCTCATAGCCAGCAAGCGATAGGACTTCTCAGCTTCCATCACTGTATGAATCAGTTGTTCATAATAAATCTTTTTGCAGGAATGGGGAGATTGTTCAGTGGATAAAGTACAAACAAGAAGACCTGAGTTCAGATCCCCAGCATCCATGCGAAAAACAAGGAGTGCACTGGGAACTGCATAGTACTGTTGCTAGTTCAGGAAATGGGTTCATTTTTCTCTATCAATTAGAAAAGTAAAAAATAGATAAAGATTTAAGGTTTTGGAAAGTCAAATTTTATGTCAATATAAAGACAGAGAGACTGAACGTGGAAAGATAGAATCTTCATGGGGCAGAGAGACAACTTCCAGGAGGGGGAGATAAGCAAGGGAAGTGTGTTTAGACCTGGAAGCAAAAGCATGGAAATGAGAGAAAAGAAAAAGTTTAACTGTTCTGAGTTTATAGCTCAGAGAGAAGTTCTGTAAATGTCTGCTTCTTCCATGTGAGGAAGGACCTATGGGAAGAAGAAAAGCACAGGACCCTCCCATTTCTTTACCAAGTCTCCAAGTAAGCTGAAATAAGAAAGGATCCCATAGTGGGTCTCAGATTTGTCAGGCAAGATGCGCCTAATGGTACAACAGTGGTATGACTGTTATGGGGATAGCCAACAGCCGTCCTAGTGATTCCTGTCCCACAGGACAGAATTCATGACTGGTACTATAAGTCTGATCAAAAGCTCATAGCTAGGGAGGTTATAGGCCATAGGTGGGAACCTACTATGGTTTTGTTGCTGTTCTTTTGCTAAATGGGCATACTGTCAGACTGCTTTCTATATATTTATGCTATGATCATAGAGTAGTGTGTTTCCCCACCTTGATCAGGGAGGCTTCTTTTTGCAGTGGGCAGTGAATAATGCAGACTCAAAACTGGTCAGAGTGCTGAGAATAAGTGGCTGTTGAATGTTCGACCTTAAATGGGTCATCATTCAGGGAACAAAAAGGAAGAAGGGGCAGAAAGACTATTAGAGCCGAGAAATGAGAAGGAGTGCTGTGAAACACTGTCTTCTGGACATGACATGGCTATTGTATTGAGAATTCACAGCCTGCACCAGACCTGAACAAGATCCAGCAAGACAACAATTCAGCATGGATAGGGGGAGGGGTTTACAAAGCCTCACCCCTAGCTGAGAAGCCAGTGATAGTTGATGGCCAGTGAGGGAGGGAGAGAATTTTCCTGTGGTAGTATGGCCATTAATAAGTTGTTCATGGCCTAGTGGATAGTCCCATATTCATATGCATATGACTAGTACTAATGGGACTCAGTAAGCTATTTTTTCTATAAAAAAAAAAAGGAATGAAAGATGGATGGAGGGACATGTTGAAGAGCCTAGAGGGAGTAGGAGGGGAAGTAGAGGTCGTAGCTTTCAAGATACATAGTATGAAACCGTCAAAGAATAAATTTAAAACGTTGTTTTAAAAAGGGGGTTATCAGAGTATCAATACATGCCTGTAATCCCAGGAGGTAGAGACAGGAAGATCCCAATGGTTCACTGACCAGCCACTCTAGTCTTTCAGTGAAAAACCCTGTCTCAATATAGGTCAAGAGCAATAGACAGAGACATATTTGTACATACATGCATACAACACACACTCATACACCCAAAAATAAGCAAATCAATCTCTGCATATGTATATACGCACAAACGTGTACACACACACGCGTACACGCGCACGTGCACACACACACATGCACACACACCGCCTGCTTATTCTGCCATCTGGAGAAACCTGACCCCTCCACAGGGATTTGAACCTCACCTGGTCTGCATGGTGAAGCACAGGAGGCTCCTTTAGAGACAGACCTGGTCTCCACACACAACTCCATCTTATTTCCATGTGACCAAGAAGAGGGCTTCCCACACTCAAGACCTCAAGACACAACAGTTGACTCCTCCTTTGCCACTCAACAGCCAGCATTGCAAACTTCTAGAAAATAGAGGAGCCCCAGGGAAATCTAATAACAGCCCTACTTAAGAGCACACCACAATTATTACCTCCAACTGTGAGGGAGGCTGAGTAATTAAAAAGGGTTCTTTATTTTGATTAAAAAGATTACTTTTAGTGTTTCTGAATCTTTAGTGAAAGCCCAGAACTCTATTTTTAGACACAAAACAAGATCCGTGGCCGGGGGCAGGGGTGTAATTTAAAACATGGGATGAGCATTAGCAACCTGAAAAATGAGCACATGCCCCCAGTGGCCCCCAAGTTGAGCCGTCCTCACCCCATGGCTTCCAGGGTGCACTGTGGCTTGGCAGCCCCCACCCCGCTGCCTGGATTAATAGGAGGCCCAAATTAATTGGTTTTAATCACTATAAATTTCCTTCCCAATAAAATTTCAAGAATTTCCAATCATGCTGATTTATATCTGTAATTAGAAACCCATTCACAGATGTCACACTGCTAGGTGGTGAGTAGTATAAGCCCCAGCCTAGCTCCAGCTTGAGGCCTAAACAGTGAGAAACGATGCCTGGGAACGTGTTAGGAAGCAGGGGGCAGGTAATCTTCCCATTCCAGCAACTGCCCCCATCCAGAATCACCTGGCAGCTGCCCACCACTAAGGAAACAGAGTTTGCTATCTTGGGTCCCCGTCCCTTGCCTGCCATGGAGACCCAGTGCCTTAGACAGGTGCTGATCGAAGGAAGGTCTGGCCACACCACCCCTTCCAGTCTCCCTCTTATGTCAAGGACAATGAGCTTCAAGTGGAAGGCTAAAGCCCCAGCAAGAGACAAAGACCCGCCATGTTCCCACTCCCACCAGACACATCTGCAGTTCCCAGGTTGGTCAAGTCCCGGATGTCCCAATGGGCAGACTCCTCCTGCTCATTCTTTTTCTTCCCCTGATGCTCTCTATGGCCCCAGTGTCACGGTGGGACTTGGTAACAGAAAATGAAGGAGAGAAAAGCCTGTATTTTCTGAAAGGGCTCCAACAGTCAAAGGAGTCATCCTCGCAACAGAGAGACGAAGGCAGGCAGGAAAGTCTATCAATGAACAAGATCCAAGAGCGTAATGTCAGGATATTCATTCACAGTATTAAGACAGAGAAATCAGAGAGAAGAAAGGGATGGGAAGATTCTAGAATCCTTGACTAGCAATTAGCACAAGTCCTGGAGCCATCAGAAGAAACAGATGAAGAGGAAAATCTAGGTGGGAAAGTCTGACCCCAGTAGTTAAGGCAGCAAAAGTGGGAGCCATCCTCAGGGAGAAGCCAAAATCAGGTGCACAGTTAGAGTCGGTCTCTGCTGGAACCAACCACAGGGGAAGATGGAGCTCCATCCAGTCTAGAGTCAGAACAGAAGCAAAGGCAAGAGAGCAGGATATGGCCCCGCTGAGCCCTGTATCCCTGTGTAAGCTACCTGACCTCAGTTGTCTAGGCAACCTACACAACTGCCTTCTGTCACTCAGAATCATCTCCGCAGCCAGCATGGTTCATCTCAGGGTGGCCAGTTGCAGAAGGGAGACTGAGGCTCCGAGTAACTGTGTCACCTCTCTAGGTCACACAGCCGGGACATGGGAAGAAAGGACATTGACAGAGGGATTGCCATGTTTGCAGGCTTTGTGGAATAGCTTCACTATAATCCTAAAGGGGTTACAAATGAGCCTTGGAGAATATTCGACTGCTTGCCCCTGATCCATAAAGGGCTTCTCTGGAGTCTGTTCTCAGGTGTAGAGAAGCATTTAGAGTCCAGGGGAAGTGGCACTGATGGGCTGCGGTTCTATAGCAGAAGAGCTCAAGCAAAGAGGCCAGAGGAAGGGTTAGACTTTAGGAAGGGGTACCAAGTTCCCTAAGAGGATCGGAAGAATCTGTTGCTGGATATCTAAAGAGGCTGAACATTGCTTAGTGTATTTATTAGCCCTTATTTTTAAAAAAAACTTAAGATGTGAAAATAAAAGGGGACAACTTGGGGGAAAGAAAGGGGCTAGGGTGGTGGAGAGAAGACAAGAAAGGGTGATGGCATGCATATGATCCAACCACATGATATACTCGTATGAGTATGTCCCCATGGAGCTCAGTATCTGTACAGTTAACAAATGCTATTAAAAGAAATACCCTCCTTTGTCTCCTCAGCTATGGAATAACCGCGAATGAGGTATAAGAGTTGATTCGAAGGACTGTGGTAACAGCTGTGCTGGTAAGGCTGATCTAGAAACTAGTGCTTGAGATTCCCAAGTCTGGACTCCTGAACTAGGCACATGGCGGACATCTCATGTGTGTCCCTCGGAGCTGGCAGGGCTTGGCTTCTTAGAAATACAAGACTTGACCTCTGTACTCACTGAGAGAGCGGCAGAGTTGGGAAAGAGAACTGAGCCTCACACAATCCATAGGCCCTGGTGACAACCCCACAGCTCATTGGCCAGAAGGGAGGGAGGTGGAGGCCCTTTCGGTCATACCTCGCCTACTATCTGGGCTGAATCTTCCCTGCTTCTTCATCCCCAAACTAAGATGGGTCTGGTCAGGATTATTTTCAGTAGTATCCTGTCCTCAAAAGTGACTGTTTGGTGGGTTTTCCCACTCTGTCTGTCTTCCAAGAGCAAAGAAGTCCATCTTTGCCCCAGTCTGATCCTTTAATGTGCCTGCAAGCTGTTGCTTTGGTCTTAAGCACACCCCTGTCCCCAAGTGGGGAGTAGGTGGAGAGGTCTTAATGGGGATTAGTGTCTGCCCAGCAGTGCCATCACGGGGTCCTAAGGAGATTTTCCAGGCCAGGCAATGTTTAAGGGCTTAAATGTTTGATAATGCAGCTCAGTTGCATTTATGCATGGCGGGTCCTCGCAGTAGTCGGTATACAGCTGAGCGTAATGGATGCTGCAAGATTTGATTTGAGTAGTTTAAAAATATCTGAGGAGTCTGCAGGCTAATGGCCACTGGACAGACTCATTAGGATAGCAATAATCACTCAGCGTTCTGAAACCCTCTTAATGCTCTGGGACAGCAAGGAGATGAGCAGGGATGGAAGAAGGGCATTGGGGAACTCGAGGGGTCAGTTAAACAGGCCAAGACGATGAATGAACCAGGAGGCTGCCAAGGCCTGGCTTGTTATCCACCAGCCTGATTCAAATAAGGCCTGGTGGGGCCTTATTGTAACTGGTCAGGGAAGGGAGGAATTATTTTCACAAAACTTCTACACCCTCCTACCAGGCCCTCATAACAGCCGAATTCCATGCTGCCTTAACTTCCCCTCTAGCCAGTTTTCCCAGCCTAGTTTCCATGTTAATCCCTTCACTACCTTACAGGAAAGCAATTACCCCCCAAAGAATTGACTCCTCATTCATCCTTCCAATTCTCACTTCTGCCCAAGCTTTCTCATGTTCCCCAGGCCCCAGGACCCTTCTGCTCCTGACCCTTAAGGGCACAGGACTTTGTGGCCCTAACCAGGTCTTAACAGCATCATCGCCTATACACTGGTGGGGACTCCGCTGAAGAGCAGTTCCCGCTACATTCAGTGAGCTTGGAAGTACAGCTGTCATTCTTGCCATTACCACTTTAGCCACAAAAACCCTGAGTGTTGGACAAAGCTCTGGACCCTTCCACATACATGCAGAATCCCACCTTGTGGCATTAGGAACGCAGGAGGTGAAATGCTTAAGAAGTTTCCCGAAGTGCTTACCTTGGTCTAGGGGCTCCATCCATGTTATCTTTAGCCATTATTTAGCTCTCAGAATCAGGAAAACTTGTTGAATGGTTGATAGAGTCAGGGGATTGTAAATGGAGATCAGAAGGTCTTCTAGCCCCTGGAGAGACTCCAAGAAAGAACATAGACTGGAAATCATACTTTGTGTTAAGTCTGAAGACTCCAAGACATACATAGGGGGAGATTTCTAGAAGAAATTGAATAAAAGAGCCTATGGAGACATCTGGGTTGGAGACACCAAATTGAGGTCGATACTTGGTGTGAGTTTAACATCCAGGAGAGGCTGGGGTCCCATGGGAAAGTATACAGCAGGGGAAGAATCAAAAGTTAAATATAGAATGTTTCCCAACAGCCAGGGGCCAGCTAAGAAGAGCTAGACTCCGCAGCAGTTAAGGAAAGCCAAAAGAAAGTGAGTTATGGGCTGGGGAGATGACTCAGGAGTTAAAACCTTTGCCCCCTAGGATACAAAATAAACGTACAAAAATCAGTGGCCTTCCTATATGCCCAGGATGAAAAAAGTGAAAAAGACCTAAGAGAAACAATTCCATTTACTATAGCTCCTAAAAAAATGAAATACCTTGGTATAAACCTAACCAAGGAAATAAGAGACCTTTACAATGAAAACTTTAAAACCCTAAAGAAAGAAATTACAGAAGACACCAGAAGGTGGAAAGACCTCCCATGCTCCTGGATTGGCAGAATCAATATCATAAAAATGACCATCCTACCAAAAGCAATATACAGATTCAATGCTGTACTAATCAAAATCCCAAAGCAATTCTTTAAAGAAATTGACCAAACAATCTCAAAATTCATATGGAAGCACAAAGACCCAGGATAGCAAAAACTATCCCAAGTAACAAAAACACTGCTGGAGGTATCAACATACCAAACCTTGATTTATACTACAAATCCATCGTAATAAAAAACAGCCTGGTACTAGCTCCAAAATAGACACATAGATCAATGGATAATGGTTGAAGACCCAGATATAAGCCCACACGATTACAGTCATTTGATCTTTGACAAAGGGGCCCAAAAAATCCAATGGAAAAAGAACAGCATCTTCAACAAATGGTGCTGGCAAAACTGGATGTCTACATGCAAAAGATTAAAACTGGACCCATACTTGACCTCAAGGACCTCAATATTAAGCCAGAGACTATAAAAACCCTACTTGAAAGGGTAGAGAATTCCTTTGAGCTGATTGGACGAGGCCAACAGTTCCTAAACAGAAATCCAAGAGCAGTCACTAGAACCAACACTCAACAAATGGGATCTTATGAAATTAAAGAGCTTCTGTTCAGATAAAGAGATTGTAAACTGAGCAAAAAGGCAGCTCACAGAATGGCAGAAAATCTTCACTAACCACATATCTGATAGAGCTCTATTATCCAGAGTTCACCAAGAATTTAGAAAACTAAATACCAAGGAAATAAATGGCCCAATTAAAAAATGGGCCTGGGAACTCAAAAGAAACTTTACTAGGGATGAAATTGAAATGTCTAACAAATATCTTAGAAAATACTCCCCATCCTTAGCCATCAGAGAAATGCAAATCAAAACCTCCCTGAGATATCAGGATGGCAAAAATCCACAATACAAACAACACCAAATGCTGGAGCGGATGTGGAGAGAAGGGAACTCTCCTACATTGCTGGTGGGAATGCAGGCTCATACAGCCACTCTGGCAAGCAGTGTGGCAATTTTTCAAAAAGTTAAAGATTGAAATGCCATGTGACCCTGCTATTCCACTTCTGGGAATAATCCCCCATAAAGCAAAAATTCACCTTAATGGCACAAGCACGACCATGTTCATAGCAGCACTATTTACAATACCAAAGTCATGGAATCAGCCCAAATGCCCAACAGTTGATGAGTAGATAAGGAAAATGTGGTACATCTATACAATGGAGTACTACTCAGCCATCAAAAAAGATGAATTAATGAAATTTTTCAGGAAATGGATGGAATTAGAAAAAATTATATTGAGTGAAGTATCCCAGACATGGAAAGTTAAGCACCGTATGTACTCCCTAATAGGTGGATCCTAGTACCAAACCCACTTAGTGACATATTCAAAGACAAATCTCTGTAATACCTACAGTAATTGCAAAGATTATAAACAGGAGGGAAGGGGAAGGAGGGATCCCCCAGAAATAAGGAGAGAGGGGATCATGCTACAGCAGAGAAAATAGGTCACTATCAAGTACTGCAAGTAAGTAGTGAGACATCTGGTTAAGCTCACTCACTTTCCTTCCTGCTTACTTACAACTGAGGGGGTTTGATCTCACCAGTCAGGGAGGGTATAGAGTCTGACAGATAGATTGTAACCATCCTGCAAATGGGAGACTGACCCCCACTCACCATGGTCTCCTACTCTTATTCCATCTACCTTTGAATCTACTCTTATAGTAAGACTCCATTTTAACAGCCTTTTATCGCTGGCTAGGAGGTGACATCCAATACCAATCGGAATGGAGCCAAAGGCAGTGCAGGAACAGCAAAACTGAAAATAACAACAAACCATAATCCAGAACATCAGAGACCCTACATTAATCACCTGGAACCAGACCAGCCAAATCTCTTCCCATCCTAAAGCTCATGGAAATTTGTGGAAGAGGGGGCTGTAAGATTGTAAGAGCCTAAAGATGGGGAGGAGCAACAATAAGCAAGATACTCCACACAAGTTAGGGCTGAAGTAATCATAATAGGACTTTGCATGACCTGCGGAATGAACAACATATCATTGACACCCCCCAAAGTCTAGCATGCATCGCAGGCACTAGGATTCTTAGAGGCAAGGGATTAACAGTCACAATAGTGTTCCCATACTAAAGGGGAGCACAAGAAAGGGCTTTGGGCAATGCCACGGAGTCCTTACAACACCTCATTAGAGTGGAGGACGCAGAGGGAAGTTTGACATTCACACTAAAGGATGTTCCAGGATCGGGGGCGGAGAAGAGGGGGGGCACTGGGAGAAAGGGAGGGAGGAGATGAAAGGAAGGGAAAAAGGGGGGAGGAAACAAGAAGGATGGGGAGGGGTGGAGGGAGGAAAGGGACTGCGGTAACTATTAAGTTCGTATGAGTGGGGAAAAAATTAATTCATTAATTTAAAAAAAAATCTTTGCCTCCAAAGCAAAAGGAACTGAGTTCAGATCCCCAGGTTCCATGTAACTATGCTGGGCCAAAATGACAGCAGCCCATAATTCCCCCAGAATGCAGAGCATGAAAATCCTGAGAAAAGCAATGAGGAAGTAGAACAATCCAGGATGATTCTCCATGTTTCCCTTGGGCCTGCATGGGCACCTGAAGTAAGTGCTTTCTTGTACACACGCGCACACACACACACACACACACACACACACACACACACACACACAAGTGAGGTAGCAGAGGCCAGGGATGTCAGGATCAGTTCACATGCAGATATCTTCAGGGAACAAACCCTGAACTACTAAATATCACTGCAATAGAAAGAGTTTTTCCAGTGTGTCCTTAACCAGGGAATGTTACAAAAGGTTGAGAGCCTAGGGGCCATCCTGGGGCAGCAGCTAAAGATCCCAAAGGCACTCTGTAAGCCAGGTGGGACCAGTTATCCAAATGACTCTGACTGACTGCGTGGAGTCTGATTGGGGGCCAGAGTACAGCCAGCACCCACAGAGAGCTGAACACATGGGGTAAACATGCTGCCCTGGGTCTCCCCACCTAATGAATGGCATCCAAATGTTTAAAGAGGACCTGTCTGGAAAAGCACCAGGCCAGTCCCACAAAGCAGGGGACGGAGTTGTTCTAATGAAGCACAGACCCCTCCTAGATTGGGATTGGAGAAGCTCAGTGACTCCAGGGAGAGCTGGGATGGGTTGGAGAAATGAGTTGTGGTTGAGTGCAGGAGGCATCAGGCACACAAGGAGTGCTAAGCTGGAGGGCAAGAAGTAGGTTGAACAGGCTCAGGCCTTGCTAGAGAGGAAGCATGGAATGAAAGGTGCTGACCCACCGGGAAAACAAGAGAGAAGTGGATGGAGATCGAAGGAAGCAACAGCAGGGCTCGGAAGCAGACAAATCCAGGGTGCCTGGGAAGGCCGTGGGTCTCTATTTTCTAGGAGAAACTTAGGCCTGAGAGATGAGATCAAGACCTTGGAAGAACAGTTGCTGGTCAGCCTTGGGGATTCAACTCATACTTGGTCATTCATTATTTTGTCCATTCACTCAACAAGAAAAAATTCTCAGCATTTCAATGTGAGACACAGGAAGGGCCAAGTCTCCTCATGGAACTTTGACTATATTACTTCATTCATTCCTCGCATAGCTAGAACATAGGCAAGGAAACTGAGGCACAAAAATGTTAAGCACTTTTAAGCTTGCACGGGATTGTTTTCATCACCTTAAGTATTTTATAACCTTTAGTCCTTGATTTAACACGCAAGGCAACAATTTGTGTAGGTATTCAGCGAGTGAGCATCTCAAGCCTCGCTGTGTAAAATCCCGGCTGGCACAACTGATTTGTCTGTTGATAAATTCTCATTACATCTCCTATCAGCTGCCCCAGATGACATTGTTTTCTGGGCAAGAAAAAAAAAGACCATGTGCTAACAGATGTCCTTTATAGTTTATTCTTAAGCTGCAAACAAGTCCAGTTAAGAAAAAAGAGGCAAAATATCTTCTAGTGATTAACAAGGAGCTTATGACCCTGCATACTGATCCACACAGGTTAGTGAAACCTTCACTTTCTGGATAAGTTAACAGCAGCTGGGTTTCCAAAAGACCTCCTGAGATCATTAGGGAAGAGCGGAACGAGCCTCTCTCACCTCGCTTTAAATAAAATGCCAGTTTAGATCACTTTCGGTGTTGTTTTAAAAGGCCACCATCATCAGCCATGTTTTCCAGAAGATTCTCAGGAAGAATAAAACATTTAGGCTTTGGTTGTTTAGAAAAACCAGTTTTGAACAATTTCTTCTCTCACCCATGTTATATCTTTCTTTCTTCAAGACTTTGTCTTTCTTTGAACGAAAAAAATCTCAAGAATTTAATAGAGCTAACATTATTAAACATATAAAAGCAACTCATTCCCAAGGTAAACTGTATTTATATAACATCACAATATATTTATTTACTAATTCATTTCTTAATGATTGTTTTACTAGAACTTTCTTGCTCATGACAAATCATAAATCCCCACCAAAGTTTCCTGAAACATGGCATTTGTAAATCTGCCATTCTCATGAAAATAGAGTTGGTATCTAATAAAGAACAGTAATTAAAGTAATATTTTTAAATAAAAGACCACTAACCAATTTAAGGTATATTCTAAGTCCCATAAAGGCAAGAAACCTAAGGAATGACAAATGATAGATACCATGATATCTTACTTTGGTTTGCACATTTACCTTCGAAGAGGCAGAAAGGACTTCAGTATACAAATGGCCTAAATAAAATGCTTTTTCTATTTCCCCTAGTTAAAAACACTTGTGAAGAAAGAATCTTTTCCATTTTTTAGCAGCTGTAAAAGAGAAATAAATAACAATAAATGCAAAATAATGCCACCTGAATTTCTTTAGTAGACTGCAGGAATTCATGATTTGAGGCAATTAAGACATCAAAATATAAGAGGTAATACTGAGGTAAGAACTAAAAGTCTAAAACTAAAATACTTGAAAGAAGTTTAGTTACAGTTGATAGACATATATTTATATTTCATCTCTGCAAAAAACAATTGTAGTTAAGTACAAAAAATATAAATGATTGAAAAATCAAAACAAATTCCAACACTGTAATTCAGCCCACTGAAAAAGTGTATTAACAAGTAAACCCAACTGTCTTTGGCTCTGGTAAGGATTTCATGAGAAGAAGCAGCCATTTTCCTCACTGGAGTGTTGGCCATCAGACAGGAGCTCCGGAGGCAAGAGTATAGGATGTCCCCGCTCTGTGACTGTGAGTGGAAACCCCTTCGGCGGGTACTTCCTCCATGGCGCTCATGTAGAGCTTGCATCACTTAGCTCATGGCCCTCCACAGCACCATAGCAACAGGTAATCTACCATCCAGAGCCAAATGCCATGGACTCGGCTAAGTCCCAGGCAAAGCATGTTGGGCCAAGGGATTTCAGGCCCTCTTGTAGTCTAAGACTTCCTCAAAGACACATGAGCATGGTTTGTTTTTTTTTTTTTTTTCTCAGAAATTACATCCTGACTATCTGAATCCTTTGTCACATAGTCAGAACTGGAGATAAGTGACCTATCAATAACAGTTTGGGAACTTACTATGAGTACAACTGGTTTAAAAAAAACAACTTTTTTTTGCTCATGTAAGTATGGGTGAGTATACATATGTTGGTATGTAGTGCATGTGGGTGTAGAAGATGGCGTTGTGTATGCATGCTTGTAAGGCCCAAGAGGTGATTTCAGGATTCATCCTGGATTGTTCCACCTCCTCCCTGCTTTGCTCTGAGGTTTCCCAGGCTCTACCTTCTGAGACCAGAAATGCAGGCTGCCTGCTGCCATTACCACCTGGCATTTTTACCAGAGATCTGGAATCTGAGCTTAGGTCCTTTTGTGTTCCAGGCAAAGGGTTAACCCCTGAGTCATCTATCCAACCCTTAGCAAAAATTTTCTACACTTTGAGTTGCACGTGTAAACTTTCCCTTCAAAAGCTTCTGTTTCTGTAAATCTACTCAACATCTCGGTAACTAGACATGGTTGGGAGGCAGTGTCTTTTCCACTTCAGTGGTATCTTTCAGGAAATTTCAATGATGAAATTCATACAGTTCTATGGTATTTGATTTACCGTCACCCGTAAGACACCTAACCTGACTAAAACACTGTCCATGAAAAATGTTATTTATAACATTCAAAACTTGTCGGATAAGTTTCCTTTGAGAAATGGGGAGAAAAGCTGACAACTTGTTATCAGTTATTTCTAGTTCACATTGTATTTCATTCAAAAGTGTAAACAAATCTCCGAGCATCCAACTGGACATAACCACAAAAAGCAGAAAATTGTTGCCAAACTGAGTGTAGCATAGCGAATGGTGAGACCATGGTCCTCTTTCCAACTATGTGACTTGCATGCAGCTCATGACAAACAGGGTTGACTGTGAACTTGGCTCCCTCAGCTGAATAGGTTCCATATTTCTACCTTTTCACGCTTCACCACGAAGGCCTGATGATAAACGTGGATGTCTGGAGCAACGGCACCTTCATCCTTTACTCAGCCTTGATGGACTTGTGTCTCATGACAAGTGACTACTTCCAGGATGATATCTTATCACCAGCAGTTACAGTCAGCCAGGGGCTCAGGTCAAGCTTTAAAAAACAAGAAGTCAATTACTCAACACTTAAAGAACAGAATTCAAGGAGCAAGTATTTCCTGAATTCCTCTATCTTATTATGCTATGCGTTCCCACTGGCCTTGGTCTAACTGAGGAATTGCCTTTGTAAATCTGCCATCCACTGATAACAGCACTTTTTGCTGATGATGCTGGAGTTTGTGGCAGTTCTTCAGGCGGAACTGTTTCTACAGTGGTGGACTCAGCTAGCCTTGCAAGTGGAGGCACTTCCTCTAAGAAGTACTCTCCAGTTCTGCTTCCACCCAGTACGCTACTTCTGTTTTCACCTCTGATTTTTCTAAATAATATTTTGCAAAATAATGCCACCTGAATTTCTTTAGTAGACTGCAGGAATTCATGATGTGAGGCAATTAAGACATCAAATATAAGAGGTAATACTGAGGTAAGCACTAAAAGTATAAAACTCCAAAGTATTTGAAAGAAGTTTAGTTACTTACAGTTGACAGACATATATTTATATTTCATCTCTGTAAAAACAATTGTAGTTAAGTACAAAAGGTATAAATGTGCTATCATGATTGAAAAATCAAAACAAAGCCCAACGCTGTAATTCAGCCCACTGAAAAAGTGTATTAACAAGTAAACCCAACTGTCTTTGGCTCTGGTAAGGATTTCATGAGACAAAGTAGCCAAGGAATCATTCTGGATTGTTCTACCTCCTCCTTGCTTTGCTCTGAGGTTTCCCAGGCTCTGTCTTCTGAGACCAGAAATGCAGGCTGCCTGCTGCCATTACTACCCATTTTTACCAGGGATCTGGAATCTGAGCTTAGGTCCTTTTGTGTTCCAGGCTAAGGCTCAACCCCTGAGTCATCTATCCAGCCTTTTCTTTCCTCTTTCTTCCAGTGGACAAGTATTTAAACCAAGGTCAAAAATTTTAGCCACAAACATCTTTCTCCTGTTTCAAAGAGCAGGACATATTCAATCTTTCTTCTGAGGCAGAGGTTAAGAGACATCTTGCAAGAAATATCTGTACTGGGCCTTCAGGAGACTTGTCCTGTCAACAGCCATTCATACTGACCCCTTCCCTGCTGAGCTGCTGGGAATAGATTCTGGGAGAGTGGGTATCAGTGTCTCCAGTCGTGTTCCCTCCTGGTGAACCCACCAAGCTCCAATGGACAGTTCCAAACAGTCACATAGGCAACCCAGGTGAAACTTGGTGGCTCATAAAACAAACAAGTGGAAGGAGATTTGTATGGAATAGTGGAAGAGAAGTGATTAACAGGGATAAGAGAGAAAAAAGAAAAGGTAAGAACGAGAGTAATCAAAATATATATATGTATAAAATGTAAAAAAAAATAAATTGGGAGGGGCCAGCAAGATGTCTCAGTATATAAAGACGCCAACAACCTGCTTTTGATCCCTGGAACCCACACTATGGAAGGAGAGAACTGACTTTTTCTAATTGGTCTTGGTTTCCACACATATACTATGGCATGCATACATCCACATACATATGCACACTCATGATATGATTAATTTTAAAAAGAATCATACATACACTGTAAAACCCTTCTACTCATGTACTTCACAGTGACTGAAGGTCTCCAGTTGTGTGATCATGAAGAACATAATCTTTATGAAGGCAACAAAAAAAATGTGCATGGCGTTGTCGCCTCCCTTGCAACAGGACAGCTGCCCCTTGTATGGGGCTTCAGTGTCTGCTTGTGGATGTTTTGTCCACAAGCCACATGGGAGCAACTGAGAGAAGCTCAAAGTAGCTCAACTGCAGTCCTATCCATAGGATGACAGGGATGATATTTCCTAGGGGTGAGGATGAAACAGTCTTGACCACATGCAACTGCCCAGCATGTTGTGTTTGCACGTAGCCATTGTTAATGTTTATTTAGTCTAATTTAGAAACAGGTAACCCAAGCTAGCTGCTGTGCTTAGCACTTGAAACATCTAAAAAATACCCTTTAAAACAGCCTTGGCCCAAATTGACCTTTAGACTGAGAGGTCAGTTCTTTTATGCTCCCCCCACCCCAAAAAAAAATGCTTCCGAGATTTTCTACCAGTACACCAGGGTAGAAGTTTCTGTCCTAAGTAGAAAGTTTTCTAGGGTTCACTCTAATTCTATGACTTTTGAGTGGCGGAGAAAAGATTCAAAGTCAGACTACCTGGCTCTGAAGTTGGTGTCACCCTGGGCAACCTTGCCTTTCTAGAAAAAGCACTAGAAGTCAGGAAACCTGAATTCCAGTCCTATCTCTGCCTCATTGGGGAGATTTAGGCAAAAATGCTTCATCTTGTCCCCAGCTGGTGAGGAGGAGGGAGTGAGCCCCCCATCACTCTTTAAGAAGGACTCCAGAGAATCCCAATGTCTGCAGTGTCCGCCCACCTGGACTCCCAAGCAGCTGAGGACACATACAGCTGTGTCTGGTTCTATGCTGGGGATATTCCTTGAGTCCATGGGTTGGAGTGAGGGTCACTGTCTCCTTCTTGACACCCACACATCTCTCTGCCCAGTTCCCACTGCAGGAAAACTAATAAGGCTGAATTTTATGATTCCACACCTCAGAGGACCACAGGCAATTTGGAGGGTCAATAAAAGATGTGCTGTACTAAAGGTGTTTTATCTCTCCAAACCATAAAACCCACAACCATGTGACCCAAATGCCAGGAAGGCCCAAGGTATTAGATGAGCCCTCTGTCCAGGGAGCTTCTGCAGGGAGATGGGGCCCTGAGCCTACTGGCTACCTCTGAGAATCCACACATCACTTGTCTAGGCCCTCTAGACATGGTTTCAGGAGTCTCTGAACCCCTCTACATACATATCCCTGAGACAAAGCACCCCTAACCATCCCTGTTTAAAATCTATTTCTCAAGAGCTCAGCTTCCCAACCACTCGGAGGTATAGTACAGAAGCCACCTTTTGGTTTGAAACTTGCTCCCATCATCCACTGGTTCTGTGATATTGAGCAAATCTCTGAAGTTTTCTCTTTTTCTAAATGAAAGGATAATGATGTCTGCATTGTTGGAAGGGGCTGACACCAAGACTATGTTCAAAGCACTGAACCTATTAGGAAAATGGAGACACAGCTTTCTGATAGATAAGGCAAGCTAGCCCTCACATTCATAACCAAATGTTGCTGAGAGTCCTCAGAATGTTTTTGAAGCGTCTGTCCATGGATGCTCCCCTCCATCCATCCATCCACCTATATAGCTACCAATTCATCTCCTACCCATCTAATTACCCAACTACCCACCTATCTACGTACTTGTCTCTCCTCCATCTATCCACACATACACCCATCTACATTCACCCTTCCATCTACCCACTCACCCACCCACCCAGCACTTCACCCACCCATCCATCTACCCACCTATACATCCATAATCCTCCAGTTCACCCACCCACTCTTACATCAATACACCTACACATCTGTCCATCCACTCACCTAACCATCTAGCCACCTATCCATCCACCCACCCACCATCCAGTGAGATATGCCCACTCTGTACCAGGCTCTGGGAAAGACTCAGTTATAAACAAGCCCTAAGCCTCCACATGACAGAGTTTTCAGGCTAGGGTGTGGGAAAAGTGGTTCACATATAATAAGGTCAGTGGGAGCTAAGTACCATGAATAAAGACAAAGCAGGGTCAAGGGTTATATGCTGAAGATGCCCTGCTTTCAAGACAGTCTCATGCCAGTGACAAGGATATGGGAAAAAGGAAATCAAACAACAAATCAAAAAACAAGAGCAGATAAAGTGTGTGTGTGTGTGTGTGTGTGTGTGTGTGTGTGTGTGTGTATGCACGTGCGCACATGTCGCTGAAGTATGCACTAGAATGTCTTTTAGACTTAGAAGACTTAGAAGACTGAGAAGTCCAAAGTGCAAAGAATCAAAGGCGACTCCTCGGGCCTCAGCAAGTGTCTGGGGCGGGCTGGAGTCCTGCAGGTCCTAGAGGCTGAAGAGGATCCTGAGGGACTTCAGGTGAAGAGAGAGTCTGGGCCTCCGCCAGCATCACCAGCAGTACGTCCTTCTCACCTGCTTTCTGTGGTTGCGTTTAGGTCCCACTGCAGCTGTAACAGATCATCACGACTCAGTGTCTTACATGAACAGCCCTGGCTTGAGACACTAGTTTAGTGCCCTTTCTCAGTGCCTGGCTGGGCCACTTCACCTCTACTCCTCAGCCATGCCTCGCTCCCTCGGCCCATCCCCTACCCTTGAATCAGCAGGACCTCCTGACACAGGCAGAAGAGAAGTCAAGCAACAAGCAAGTGTTTAGGGAAGGGAGGCCCAGCTGGACCAGAGGTTACAGTTGCTTCAAGATAAGGAGGCAGCTGAAATGAGACCAGCAGAGGCTAGAATTCAGCTCTCAGCCATCCTCCCTGCTGGCCACACAGCCTCACCTGCTGGGACATCTCCCGTGGCCAAGTTTACGGGGTGGGCACCTGGGAGAAGTTCTGCTGCAGAGGGCCTGGCAAAAAGCAGGAGCCAGTACAACCTCAATACCTGCCTGCTCAGATCCCGAAAGGTCTAAAACAACGCAGAGAGTGAGGTGCAGAGGCCATGGCAAGGGGCCAGGCCCCTCTCTTAGTCTCCCTGACTATATCTGACACCCCCTTGCTCCGCATTGATTTTGCAATCACCAATACCCTGGCTCCTTCTTGTCCCACCTCCATGGGCTGGGCCAGGAGGCCTGGAGGCTGCTCCATCAAGCATTAGGTCCAGGCATTAGTCAGCTCACGGATGGTTCCCTGGGGAAAGCTAATGCACCTGTCGTTTCTGGAAGCCAGCCCCCTCCCCGCCCCCACCCCCAACTCCACAGCTCCACCTTGCTGCCCTCCGCCAGAGAGTGGACTTTCTGAAGCATTGGCTATTTCAGCTCTCCTGCCCCTCATCTTGCAGAAGGCCAGGACCCATGTCCACACAACTGTCCCCACCTGTACCACCCAAGGCAGATCAGAATCAGCAGTGTGCTGGTAACTTCAATAGCTAGCGCTCTGGGAAGAGAAACTCCAGTTGATAGAGTTGTCTGACTTCACCTAGTGATCTCACATTCCAGTGAACTGAGGCAGAGCTGGGAGAGATGCAGGAAGAAGCACCCCCCACACAGAAGCACCCCCCCCCCGGCATATCTCCACAGACAGGTACTGTTCCTTCCATCTCTGGGTCACCCCCATCCCAGGGTGGGATGTGAAGGCCTGGCCTTCAAGCTAGACAGATCTGGGTGAGACTTCAGCTCTGCCATGGGGTTAGGTAGATGGAGTTGGCCAAGTCACTTACCTTTGTCAGACCTTAGTCATCATCAAAATAAGATCAGTATCCTTCATTCCAGACACTTGGATTACCTGCCAGCAGCAGGGAGCAAGATCCTAATGACGAATAAGGAGCCCCACAAGGGTGCCGAAAGGGACCCAGCACACACATGTGGTCGCTGGAGCCTCGGACACACTTTATTTTATGTAATCGGACTACAGTCAGTTCTTCATCTGAAGCCTGGAAAATGGGGTTGCTGTGTCCAACTTCAACACAAAAAGATCAATCCTACTGATACACTGATTCTTCTACATTCTGCGATTTGAAAGACACAAAGATCTCCGGTCCCAAATAATAGACTGTTCACCCCTGTTTAATGACCCCTGAAATCCCACAACGGAGCCTCATCTAAGCAGAGCTTTCGGGGTAGAGAGCACCACCGTGAGAACCTGAGTTTACCTGGTGCATGTTGGCAGGAAGGGGGTCCGGGGAGTGGGGACAACATGCAGAGAATGGTGAGGCTAGGGAGGAGGGGGGTCTCTAGACAGCGTGGCAGTGTCCCAGTTTTGCTCAGACAGCCCCAGTCCAGAGGGAAGGAGATGGCGACAGCTCCTGGCGCCTCTGTTATTTTGGGGAGTACTCAGTCTGGGGCAGTGAAGAGCCCAGCCCCGGCAGCTCGGCTGTGCAGCACCCGGAGTCCAGAGCTTGGGAGAGACTGTTCGTGTTCCCGCATCCACGCCTGTACTTCTGAGATTCTTCCCAGGGGATCCGTGGGCCGGGGAGTAATATCGTTTAACAGTTGCATTTGCTGTGAAACTTCCTCCGCACGACACTGGGCAGGCGGGACAAGGTAGGGACAAAGGGCACAGGCTCTGAGTAAGAGAAACACAAGACAAACGGAGAAAGGAGCCAAGAGTAGAGAAGAGGACCAAACAGAGGGAGGGGAACGCGAGGGAGACGGGGTGGCAGAAAGAAAGGAGGAAAGGGGGATGAGGGGAAACAAGACAAAGGAAAAAAAAAAAAACAGAAGAGACAAGAGTGAAACCGATAGGAAGAGGCAGGAGGCGCGTGAGGCCAGACGGGCCAGAGGAAGAAGGACGGGGAGGGAAGAAACCTTGAGAGTCTTACATCTTGATCAAGGCGTGACTGATAGCGCTCCAGCCGGCCATCTTTCAGACCCCTTGTTTGATGACAAAGCTCATCCCCCATCCACCATCCATTACCGACTCTCCCAGCCCGAGGCTAGAGCATCAATAATGCTCTTCTTCGGCCGATGCAGGGCCCCTGCACTGAGCTGAGCTCCAGCAGGCTGGCCATCGCTGGTGGGCATCCTGCACATCATTAGGGCGCTCCAATCCTTCACCCCACCTGCCGGGCGGTCAGTTCCCTACTTGGCAGCAGCTCTGCCAGGGATGGACCCCCAGGCCTGCAAGGAAACGGGGGCCTCCACCGATGATCTCTGACAACTTGGTGCCCAGGCTTGAATTTTAAAAATGATTGTTTAGTTTTGCTTTGCCTTAATTAAGAGAGAGCCGGAACCTTCCCGATCCGCCTGGCTCCTCCCAGAGACCTAACAGTTTCAATTTGAATGGCAACATCTTCAAACATCTGTTGCCATAATTTGGTTGGATTAACTGTCTAGTTTGCTGGCCCATCTGCTGTTCTCCCCAAACTCCATCATTGCCTCCTCCCCCGGCCACACCCGGGGACATCCCCAACGACCCTCTGCAAGTGGAGAAACCTATCTAGAAGAAAATCCCGGGTCAAAGCCACAGGAAATGACCTGGATCCACTAAATGTCAAATGCTAGCAAGGGGCTCTGGGGAGGGGACGTTCCTTGCATGTGAATGTCCAGCAGGTCACCCTTTGGCCTATGTGGTCTGTAAGAGGCATTGCTTCAACTGTGGCAGTTAATTTCAAGTGTCAGCACTTGAGAGCTGAACCTTTAGGCACAGCTGTGAAGAATTATTTGGTTAAGGCTTTAAGCAAACTTGTAGGAGATTATTTAGTTGATGTGGAAAAACTCTGTACATAGTGAATAGAAACTTTTTTGGGCAGGTGAGAGAGATCTGGCTGGAATTTGGCAGACTGGCAAGCTAGAAAGTATTTCCCTCTCTAATCTCTTCCTATAGATATGGTGAGGCCAGTTTCCCTTAGCCCCTGCCAATGATTCTCCTACCCTGATGGTGAACTACAACCTACAACTGTAAGGATTAAAAAATAAAACTTTTTTCCAAGCTGTGGAAATGGCTCAGTGGCTAAAGCCCTTGCCTCACAAGCAGAAGGACCTGGGTTCAGATCCACAGCTCTCATGTAA